>JAJMHC010000338.1:0-10800 GCA_030582855.1 Hemisphaericaspora lyxosophila | reverse complement strand
CTCATGATGTTTGCAATGATGGTGAGTGTAAAGGGTACTCGTCAGCCGAATTGTGTACATTTCATTGCAGTCAGCAAAACTTACTGGAGCCAGATACTAACCATCATCACCATCATCACCATCCATCATTACACTATTGTGAAATTCCCGAATTTGATAGTTATGAGGGGGTAATGGGAGATAGACATTCGGAAAATTCCACCCCTGCTGACCCCACCACTTCATTACATCATCATATTACTCATGAAACCCATGATGTCGATCACCACCATCATGTAAATTCTCCGTTGTCAAGATTATTATTAATTGGGATCCAAACTGTGTTGGCTATAACATTACATAAATTTCCTGAAGGTTTTGTCACCTTCATCACCACGGAAACTGACCCTGAACTTGGTCTTTCCATCTTTTTAAGTTTATTATTTCATAATTTCACCGAGGGGTTTTCGATGTGTTTACCATTATATTATTCATTTTCATCACAGCCTTTTGCAAAGTATGCTAAATTGAAGGCAATTGGAATAAGTGGACTTTTAGGAGGACTTTCGCAACCTTTAGGTGCAGTTATTGGATACTTTTTCTTAAAGTATAATCAAGATAAATATGGAGGTAATAAGCCTATTGATATTCAAATGTTAGATTATATATTTGGAATTACCTTGGCATTAACAAGTGGGTTTTTAACAGTGATTGGATTATCTATGTACGGATCAGCAGTTTCATTCGGAGGATCACTGAATTTCGTGATGATGTGGTGTATTGCTGGGATTATAGTAATTGGATTATCCTCCCTATTATAATACATTTTTTTTTTTATTTATTTAATTATTTATGGTAATTGTATAATATTGCAAAAAGTGTTTAGCATTGGTTTATAAAAATTTTAACATACACTTATATAATAAGAAATGTTAGCTGTGTGGTGAAACTATAGAGATTCTCTTGGATAACACAAGGGGCGGGGGGGGGAGTATATATCAAAGGTATATCGGCTGTTACATTTTAGCACCTATTCTGATATTTACACGTGTACATATACATTGTGAGATAATTCTGAGTAAATACCATCACTTGGGTTTTTACCCCATTGGGATAGTAAATTGTTCTTTCCTGCATACAGTCCAGAAAAAGGAAAGCGAGAAACAGAAACGCTGTGATTATTGTTACTACAAGCACACACACTTTTTTTTTTTTGTTGTTGAGAAGCCAAGTGACACATTTATGGCCTTTTACTCTTTAAGATTACATTCTTTGAATTTTACATCAACTAACAGACAGCGATTTACAAACCTTGTTCATTCACCACTACCACTACCACTACCACCCCTCTTCGACAACATCTTTAGCAGACATTTTATTATTATCATCAAAGATTACTTTGTGTTTGTGTATTTAAAGAGAACAGCAACCACTTTCATAACAAATTATTTAAGAATATCTTAAAAGAACGTTTACCCTATTCAAGATATACATCTATCGATATTGATCAACCCAAGAGCGTTACGCGAATCTTTAACCAAGGAACTTATACTGGAACAGATACAACTCTATATACCTATAAAGAAAATTTTAGAATATGATGGCTCACGAATTACCTATTCCAATACATCAAATGAATGATAACGTTCCTAATACATCTGCACCTCCACCACCAAGGAAAGTTAAGGATGATAAGAAGAAAGATAAGAGCATAAATTTAGAGATTAGTGATTCTGAGAGACGACTTCCAAATGGAGACAAGGTTGATTTTGGTTTCGGAAATAGGAATAAACCCAGTTCCGGAAAAGGCCAATCAAAGCCAAGAGATAATCGAAAGTCAACCGCTTCTCCGTCTTTACCAAGTGGTGAGAAGCCGAACTTCTATAATGATAAACCTTCAAAAGAATCAAAGAAAAAGAAGCAGCAACAACAGCAGCAGCAGCAGCTGCAGCAGCAACAATCTCTAAATGAGCCAAGTTTACCAAGTGGTGGCAAACCAAATTTCCAAGCGGGAAAACCTACCAAGAAGGTTGTATCAAATGAACCATCGTTACCTAATGGAGAGAAACCAATTTTTTATAATGAAACCCCTAAAAAGAATTCGAATAAACTGTCAAGCTCAAAGGAGAAGAAAACCGAAGTCAAAAAACTTGAAGATAGCTATGCTGGTTCATCATTCCATTCTTCTCCAGCGGCTTTGCAATTACCAAAACCTTCTTTTAAACCTTCTTCGAAGCAACAACAATCTGTAACTTCGGATGAGGAGGGAACTTCGTCGCTATCATCCGCATCCTCAGTAGCATCTTCAAACTCGCCAATTAATCCCCCGGCAGTTCCGGTGGTTTCACAACCTCCTCCATTGAAGTATCCAGTCACTGCCTATCCACCTGGAAGTGTCCCACCTCCACAACAATACTATCAAACCCCGCAATATCCCTATCCACAATTCGTTCAAACTGGATTTGCCTATCAAATGTCCCCTCAAGGATATATCCAATATCCTTATTCTCAACAACCACTCCAGCATCCTATTTATTCCCATTTTCAGGCCGCCAATAATGCCCCATTGGCTCATCCACAGCCTCAACACATGCAACCACCACTCCAAAAACAACCCCAGCAACCACCGCAACCACAGCAGGGCGGCCAAAAGATTACCTTTAATGACTTATTGAGTTCGTCAAAGAACTAAACTTGCTTTGACCTGTCATAACTTGAAACTTTTATCAAGGAAAGAGAAAAGAAGAATACATAAAGAATGAATGAAAGAATGAATGAATTAATTAATTTTATTTGATTTTGACATCAATGGTTTTATGATTTATGAATGCATAATGATACTTTTATACAATATTTGTTTAATTCAGTTTTTTTTTGTTTTGGGTTCTTTCTGTTTCATGATTTTATGTTTTACCTAATTATATTTTTTGTTACTTGGTTCCTATCGATTAGAGTTTTTGGTTGATGGTGTATTTGGAGATTTTATTATTATGAAGATTGATTTTAGTATTATATGGGTTTTGATGTTATTTTTTTGGGCCTATTGTTATTGTTTTAATCATCTACTTGTGTTATTATGACGTCTGTCATTCCCTATTTTGTGGTTTATTATCCTTTTTTGTTTTTTTTTTTAATATCAAAACCACAGGCTTTACTTCATCAAATTCTTCAATTATTAATTGAAGAATTTTATTATGTTTATGTTTTTGTTTATGTTTTTGTTTTTGTGTTTGCTTTTGTGTTTTTTTGTATCATCATGATCCTGTAGATTATGGTCCATATTGAATTATTCGCCGTTTTTTGGTTTTTTTGGTTTTGTTTAGAAGGTTTATGAAACGATTACTTTGATGATTGTTTTATTTGCTTGATTTTTTAACCAGTTGTTGATTTTTCGGCATTTTTTTTTTTTTTGCATTTTTTGCAATCATTTATTTTGAAAGAATGAAAGACATTTAGACTGTAAAGACTTGTATAGATGAACTTTAATAAATGTATTATAAATGTTTGTAAAGAAGGTATATTGTAACTGCATTTATTAATGGGTCACGATGTATAGTCCAGTTTGACTATTCCTGTAAATCTTATCATTTCAAATAATAGTTGTCTCCGAAAGTCGTTTAAGAGATTTGATGTATGTTGGGCGAACATGGGAATTGCTCAATCCTTGTTGTGCGTTCAACCATCTTTATTAATTATAAAAATTGAAATGTTATAGTTTAAGGCATTTGCTAATCTTCTTCACTTTTGGGGGGGGTCTTTCTTCAAAGGTTTTCTCATTGTAACTGTAAATGAACCATCAGAAGAACCCCACAAGAATCATTTCACTTCTACTCTCAAAATTCACTGCTTTTACGAACTTTTGGTCCAAGAGGAAGAGGGGGAAGGAAGAGGGGGTCTAAAAAGAACTTTATTTCATCTTAACGGGGAAGCAACTAAGTTCATACTCAAGAGGGAATAGCAGAATCTGAAAATGGTTGCAAAAAAAAAGATATTGGAATACAGCTTTATGGTACGAATGATCACTACTGCTATGTTTACTCTACACAAAGTTTTATTCTATAATAACCTACCCTGACCGCATATATCCCTGGCGGGGAGGCTTCGGAATGTTGTCTTCTATTTGTATTCTGCTGATACATATCCTAGATGGAAACTCTCTCTGAAAATAATAAATTGGTATTCCAGAATGCAATCGTACTAAGCCCCTAACCACCACGGTTGGTGTCTTGTTCATTGTAATCACAAATTAGTACATTGTCATAAATATTGATACTGTAGTGGTTAATCCCATTGTACATGTAATATGACATCTCGTATGGTGAATTAATTGTGGCATAAATGGTGAGGTGTTTAAGTTGGGAAATGTAACCTCCCCATTGTGTTGAGCAAAATTAATTCACAAAAGAACCTTTCATTTACGAGCTAATAGACACCTTTCAATTTCAAGCACTAAATCTAAAAAAAAAATGTATAAAATCTATTGCCCGTATGTAAACGGCTACAGTAGTTGGCATTACTCAAAGGGTAATGCCTATTCCTTGCCTTGATATCGGATGATAACCTTCCTAATGCAGCCCTGGTTTAGGGTGGTGGTTGTGTTTTTGCTGGAAGGGGCTGGCGGTATTTTCCCACGAGAATGTTTTTCTGTAGCCTAAAATTTAGACCGAGCAAACACCTTCTGCCAAGGGTGATTTCCAACGGGGTCGCTAAAAGGTAATTTTCCCTTTTTCGGGTTAAGAACTCTGAGTCAATCCCGTTGGATACTAGGGAGATGTCGCTGCAAGTGTGGAAGTTTAATTTGAAAAGCACCATAGAAAGACTTGAAAAGTTGTTGGTTCTGTTGTAGGCAATGTATAAGCCTCGCATCTAAACTGATTTAACATAAGGTGAATTTCAACTCTCCTCCCCCCCCCCTCTGGAAGATATTAACATGAGGCTTTGAATCCTTAATCCATTAATTCGATAATTTTCTCTTTTTTGCCGTTTTCATAATAAAAATGGCATTTCTTCCTCTAGTTCCACCATTTAATTTTCCTATGCGGCCTTCGGGAATAATATATAAAACGTATGTAATTTCGTCATCGATGTAGCATTTTTTTTTGTTAATGCCTGCTATTTGAATAACTTGATTTCCCTTTGTTTATAAGCCAAAAGTCTTTTTATTCATTGTAACTCATCAACAAAGATCACTAAAGGCGATAGAATAAGAAGACTCACCCTCCCCCCAAAATTGCCTTACACAGTCAGTAAAGGAAGCGAGCAAAAAAAAAAAAAAAAGAATCTATCGGAAAAAGCTTAAACAAAAGGTTTGCACTTCCTTTTACAAATACAATTTCATCCACTCTTGCCCCTTCCCCCCCCCCCATCACTATCAAAAGGATCATCTACAGACATCATGAAGAACAAAGAAATCAGAATCATATGTCTATTGGCACTAGACACGGTGTTCTTTTTGCTTGAAGCCATCATTGGTTACTCGGTTCACTCTCTTGCCCTTATTGCCGATTCTTTCCATATGCTTAATGATATCATTTCCCTTGTGATTGCATTATGGGCAGTTAAAGTGAAGAATACCTCAGCAAATGGGAAATATACGTATGGTTGGCAAAGAGCTGAGATCTTAGGGGCATTGATTAATGCAGTTTTCTTGTTGGCATTATGTTTTACTATTGTTATGGATTCTATTCAAAGATTTTTTGAACCTCAAGAGATTTCAAATCCAAAATTGATCCTCATTGTTGGTACCGCCGGTTTATTAAGTAATGGGATTGGATTGGTATTATTTCATGAACACGGACATTCACACGGACATTCTCATTCTCATGGTAGTGATGAAGAAACCGTGGTTGAAGCTCCAACTGAGACTCACCCATTATTGAGAAGTCTTAATATGGAAGCTAACGAGTCTCAAGTGTTTGACTATTTACCTGATACCGTCGTTGATAGATTTGAATCTAAATCGGTGCACTCGCACAGCCATTCTAGTGATCATGATGAAACTCAAGCTCAAGCTCAAGCTCAAGCTCAAACAAAAAGGAAGTCAATGAATATGGAAGGTGTATTTTTGCACGTGTTGGGTGACGCCTTGGGTAATGTAGGGGTTATTATAACTGCCTTGATTATCTGGAAAACTAACTATTCCTGGAGATTTATGGCTGATCCCTTCACTTCCCTTGTTATTACCGTAATTATCTTCCATAATGCCCTTCCATTGTGTTTGAAATCTTCCAAGATTTTACTTCAAGCAACTCCTCCATATATCAATTCAAATCTTATTGTTGAACAAATTGTTAAATTGCCATTGGTTAAGGATGTGCATGATTTTCACGTTTGGAACCTTAATGAAGATATCTTGATTGCATCTTTACATCTTGAACTTTATGAAAAAATGGCTAGAGTTCCCGGTCATAGTCCATTGGCACCACATTCTGCAACAGAACATGTACACCACCAACATCATGGAGAGGTGTATGATTCTGAAAACATGGCAAGCTCTGCTGATTCAGTGGCTGAACTTGGTCGTCCAGCAGCATTCGATCGCCAATCGTTCACAACTGTGGTTGCACAAGTAAGAGACATTTTACATAAATTTGGTATCCATTCGGTTACCATTCAACCCGAATTCCCAAACATGCATATTCCTGCTGCATCTCATAGACAAAGTCCTTCCAATGACCGTTATGGTAATACTTCTAAGAGCACTTGTTTAGTTGACGAGTTGACTAATTGTGATACTGATAGTTGTAAGTAATTAAAAATTGTTTTATTTTTGTTTTGTATTTAATGTTTTCTAAGATATGATATCAATTTAATGTTATTTATTTTATTTTTTTTGGTTTATTCTCAACTCAATATAAATAATTAGTGAAAGGTGACACTGTTGTGTGTTGGTACAGAGACTTGAAGAGATGCAACAGCATGTTAAATAAACCAATTAATAAAATTCTACTAAATCACCTATACAATTATATAAACACAATAAAAAAACAAATGGCATAAATATTTCCAAAATAAAAAACAATCATCACTCATGATAATTGCACCGAATAAGTTCCAAATTCACAACGCTCCCCTCTCCCAAACCACCAGCAAAGCACCATTAATACCAGCACTGTTAATTTTCTGTTGATTCAAACTGGTCACTTTCTCATTCAAGTTGGCTGCCAAAAAAATAAATAAGAAAAAAAAAGTTCATAGTTTGCTTATGCAAAGATATCATAAGGAACTTTCTTCACTACGTATTTATTACCTTTTCTAGAATGTCTAGTTGGTGGTGGTACAAATTGAATATCCTTACTGGATTTCTTCCAAAAAGAAAAGGAAGACAGACGAGACACTCTGGATTCACTAGAAACAACTGAACCAACATCAGAACTGGCAGCATAGTAGCTACCAGCGTACTTAGTTGAAGAAGCATAACTTGGTGTAACACCTGCTTGATTCCTTGGTGAAAACAATGAACTGCCTGGAGTATTGCTTTTATATGGAGCTGAATAAGGTGTGGGTCTGGTCGAGATTAGATTAACTGATGCATCTCTTTGCATTACTGTAAAATCCACTTGGTTAATACTTGGACTATATCTGGTAGAATTCTGAGTAGAGGAGGAAACTCGATGGGAAGATCTTGGTTTGGATGGTGCATCACATGTGGTAGTTGATGTTTTGGATTTTTGACTAAATATACTACCTATCCTGCCTCTGATCCCTTTCTTTTTTGTGGTTATCATTTCTTCGGTTTCATCATCGGTGCCTCCAGTAGCAAAAGCATTAATGTATTTGAAAGCATCATCATCATCACTATCTGAGCCAAAGATGCTGAAATTATCATCTGCATTACTTTTCAGTTCAGGTGAGATGGATGGTAATGGTTTGTTTAAAAATTCTTCAGAGGTACCCAAGTTTGGCGAGGGAAGTGACTCCACACTTTCGTATTCTCGGTTCAATATATATGATGATCTCATGAATCCTGCCGATGCCTTAGGTTTGTTTGCTGTTGATAATGAAGGAGATGATTCGTATGCTCTTGTTGGGGCGCCATAAATAGCTCCATATTTTTTATAGCTTGGATGTGGATGATTTAAATTTGAGTTGGGCCAAGAAGACTGTTCTGGAGTGATGGTAACAACTGGGTTTTCTTGGCTGGGTTTTAGTGATAAGCCTGGCAATAACCCTGCTGGTGGCTGAGGAGACCCACTTATGGAAGACCCATGGTCGGAATCATCCAACGACAAGGAAGAATTTCTAGAATCACTTGTGAGGCTACCCCTAGAGGTTCTATTAACTGTATCGTCATCGTCGTTATACTTTTCAACAATTGGTGCCAAGAATTTTAATCCAAGGTTGTCAACTGAACAATTGGAGAAACCTCTTCTGTGCGACCTTTCTGGGATAGTGGGAACAGGGTTGAAAAATTTAGCAGCAGGACTACTATCGGTAAAACTTTGGGCTTTTCTAATAGTACGTTGAGCAACAACATTGTTTGGCTTTGGAGTGATATCCTGTTGTTGTTGTTGTTGCTGTTGTTGTTGTTGATGTTGTGCTTCTTCTTCTGGTTCTTCGTCTGCCTCGTTTTC
Source organism: Hemisphaericaspora lyxosophila (assembly GCA_030582855.1). Lineage (NCBI taxonomy): Eukaryota > Fungi > Ascomycota > Pichiomycetes > Serinales > Debaryomycetaceae > Hemisphaericaspora > Hemisphaericaspora lyxosophila. The sequence goes on along the minus strand of JAJMHC010000338.1, from coordinate 2,248 downwards.
ACTATCATCTGCTTGTGATTGCAACCTCGAGTGAAGTTTTTGTAATAATGGACTTGTTCTATATCTGTTACCAGGCGAGGTGTGTTCTTCTGTTGATTTAATACTAACAAAATCATCAGCAGATTCTTGAGAACTGGGAGAACAAGTACGATAATCATTCTTATCCGATACCAAGCTGGAATTGGGTGATTGGGCGGATCTTCTTCTTCTTGGGTCGAAAGGTACTTTTGGACTGCCGGGGGATATTTCCCTGGAGAATGGTGGGGTTACAATCTTTTTGAAATCATGATTATCATTTTCTAAAGATTCAGGGGTGTGAACCTTTACAAAATTGTCTGACTTGGGAAGGCTGATGGAGATGGGATCGGATGCAATTTCCACTGATCTTCTGAATCCTTTATATTTGGGGTTTTCGTTTAAACGAAATTGTAAAGACTTTGAAAGTCCTACTGAAGGAACTGGTGGTGCTGGAAGGCTTTGGGATGGTTTTCTGCTAATATTCAAAGGTTGGATTTCATCAACGGGCATTAAGTCAACCTGGTCAGTCTCATGTTGTTCTGGTTCTTCGTCACTCTCTTCTGTTAATCCCAAGATTGAATTGGCAACAAAAATATATAAATGGATCCATGACTTTTCCAAATCTTTTGGACAAGTACCACCAACGTACTTCCACAATGTTTTAACAAATGAAGCACCCATAACTTCCAAGTACTTGCAAGCAGTCTTACAAAATTTTTGCTGTTCCTTAATAAATTGTTCTATAAACTCATCTACTATGCAAAGGTTATCGATATTATCAACCACAAATGAAAATAATTCACCAAATAATATAGGATGTTCTCCGATTGGAAGACCGCCTTTCTTGAGGATATTCAATATATTACCATCCGATACTATCAAGTCCGAATATAAGGTGGTATAGAAATTGGCCTTGGGGGTGATTTGATTCCAGGATATCTTGATCCTCGAAATCTCAAAGGCATTCAAATCTAAATCGGCCATGTCTTTTTTTTTTGTTGTTGTTGTTGCTGCAAAAAGAAACTCGAATGTGTTTGGAATCTAAAATCTGGAATTCAAATCTGGAATTCAAATCTTTCTTGATATATTTATATGTAGTGGTGTTTCCTGTTTGCAAATTCTGATTGATAGTAATTAGGAAACTGGAAGTGATTGCAAAAAAAAAAAAAAAAATATGGGCAAACAGAAAAATAAGAGGAAATTAAAGAAACCTGTCTTCTATATATATATGAAGTGTCTGACTGGGGAAACAATAGCCATCTGCCAACTAACCCGCAATTAAATTGCCAACTTGGGTTATCTCTTTTGCGGAGAAGCACGCGTTAAGGTAGTTACAGGAATTTTAATCGATTGTTGGATAAACATTTTCTTTTCCTAAAAGGGTAATTTCATATTTTTCTGTCACAAAATTGAGCAAAAAAAAAGAAAACCTCCAGTATGGATCGCCCTAATAAAGAAATAAAATTCCTGTTGTTTGAACAATTAAGCAAGTTGTACCTCATAAATACTTCTTTTAGGTATATCGAACAAAAATGGCTTTTAATGTGGGGAGGGGGAGAGGATATGTCAGTGACTCTCAAGACTTGAAATCTCAATCTCAGCAATCAAATAGTTCCAGAGTAAATATTTTCTATCAGTCAGGAAAGGATATACTGTAAAGGTAGTAGGTTACGTTAAGGGTGAGGGGGAGGGGGGAGGGTTACGTGTTTCCTCTTGTTCTGTTGCATCGAAAATAACTAAGCAGGTTGTCAATTCTACATGCAGTGGTAAGTGCAACTCGCTTCGCAACAGCCGCTACCCCAGTGTTTTCCAGATAGTCTAAATCTACCCCTTGTTGGGACCATGCTGTTCTTTCCCCGACTCTTTGGCTTGCTCATATAAATTTTCATCTCTTACAAAAAGCTAGATTAAGTTTCTTTAGCCTTAAGTTTAAACGAACAAAATATAACTTTTGGCCACCAATGTTATAAAATTTTCCCAATTAACAAGTACCCATATTCAGTGTAGGTTTTTTTTTTTTTTTAACCCCGTTGATAGTTCCGTTTTTATACTTAATGCCACAGTTGTTTGCAACTTTGTATATTTGTTTAATAAGGTTAATCAGTAAAAACCTTCTTAGACTCTAACATTTTCATACCGGTCGATTATGCCATTTCTGTGGTATTACTTGTTTCACGGATTTTTCATGCAGCTACAAGCAGTAATTGAATTAGGTTAACAACTCCCCCGC
>JAJMHC010000337.1:0-10898 GCA_030582855.1 Hemisphaericaspora lyxosophila | reverse complement strand
TCACCCCCCCCCCCCCCGCGATAAGCCGGTAGAGCATTTTTTTCTCTCGTTGTGGAGGTAGTAATAAATGTTACGCTACGGGGTTGGGTTGGTTAGTCACACAATTAACGCTTTGCCGATTTCCGTTTCGGTTCCCACTTTTTCTTTCCTCCTTTCTTTGTTGCTTTCTTCACGTCATTGTTACCATTAGTAATTACTGAGAAACTAACTCATATCTATTCCCTAACCACCAACACTCCCAACCACTTCAGCTCCCACGTCCCTACGTCGCCCCCCCCCCCCCCCCCCCCTGAGAATATCCGTGTAGATTATATAGCCAAACCCTTGTTACTACGACTCCACACTTTTATTCCTATCGTGCATCCCCCACCCTTTTAAATTAAGCTTACACTACACTAAAGCCAGAGACAGACTTCCTTCATAGACAAACACTACAATCATGAGTACTCCTAAAAGACGTATTGAAAAGGATCTCATGGAATTAATGATGAGTGACCATGATGTGACTTTAATTAACGATTCCATACAACAATTCTTTGTGGTTTTTCATGGCCCCAATGACACTCCTTATGAAGGAGGCACTTGGAAGGTAAGAGTTGAACTACCTGATCAATACCCCTTAAAATCCCCATCTATTGGTTTCACCAACAAAATCTATCATCCTAATATTGACGAAGGCTCGGGGTCAGTTTGTTTAGATGTGATTAATCAAACCTGGTCACCTATGTTTGGGTTATTAAATATATTTGAGAATTTCTTACCCCATCTATTACGTTATGCTAATCCCAGTGACCCTTTAAACACTGAAGCATCCACTTTGATGACTAAAGACGAAACCAAATATACTGAAACTGTCAAGAGATATGTCCAACAATATGCAAAACATATTGCTGTCATCAATGGTAAAGATGAAACAGAAGAGGATGTCGATGATGACGACGAGCTTAGTGATGTAGGTAGCTTATCAAGTGATGAAGAATACGAAGAGGATGATTGATTGATCATACAACACAATCTGCATACCTGGATACCACATTCACTGCATTTTAATACATCTTTTTTTTTAATACCCTACTTATCACATTTGGCGTTTTATTGGTTGTTTTTTTTTTATTTTTTAATTGTGGTTTACTTAAGTGTTTTTATATCCTATTTGGGCATAAGGTCTGGTTTTTCGTTGATTACAGTAGGATCAAGAGCCGTGTTGTGTTATTAATCTATTGACAAGGTTTTTATTGCTTCCTATTTCCTTTTTTTACTCTCTTAATGTTTTGTTCAATACATCTCCTGGGTTTTCTGTTCTTGTCGCCGCTTTGAAAGGGTGAGAGAATTGTGTGTCACCCCTTGCGAATGTACCTAACTAGTTTATAATTAAATATCTAGATCTTTCAATATAACTATTTGAAATTTTACTGGTGGTTGTAAAAGCCTTTCCAATCAACCTGTTCAGGAGGAGATCGACTCAAACTTGATTTTTTGTTTTTTTTTTTGTTAGTAGATTCTTTCACCCACTAAACTTATCCAACGAGAACCATACAAAGAGTCGGTCATCATCGCCTTGATACTTGATTAGGTATCTGATCCTCCCTTTTCAAACGAAACATGAGCACATTCCAGGACCCCATTGATGATATACAGTCTTCACCAGCTCCACCGCCCCCTAAAAAGCAAAGACTATCCAATGATGACCTATATAGGAAATCAAGTCAATTCACCCTATGGTCATACACCCAAGAAGATCTAGAAGCAACCAAAAGGCGAGCAAATATAAAAGGTCGACAACATGCTGAGAAGAATTTTGACAAGTTGTACCAACAAGCAAAACTAGACAATCCGGAACTTTTCACCACCGCATCTCCAGATGACGATTTATTCCATCCTGAAAAATTGATAAGTCTCTTGACGTATGAAGAAGAGTGTACTTATCTAAACTTCTATGCTAAGAATATCATCCAAACTTGTAATTTCTTCAAAATGCCAACACAGGTGAAACTTTCAGCCGCTTCATTCTTCAAGAAATTCTATCTTGTGAATTCAGTCATGGAATATCATCCCAAAAATATCTTATATACTTGTGTATTCCTAGCTGCTAAATCAGAAAACTATTTCATTTCCATAGACTCATTCGTCAAGGCGTTGAAAGGAACTGAAGCTTCGCATATTTTGGATTTAGAGTTTATTGTGTTGCAGAGTTTGAAATTCACTTTGTTGGTTCATCATCCCATTCGGCCTCTCTATGGATTCTTTCTTGATTTCCAAGCTGAATTACTTCATCCAAGTCCAATAATGTATGATGTGTCAGTGGATACTTTGGGTAATTTATATAATAAGGCTAAGGAATGGTTGAATGAGTTTGCTATCATTAGTGACGTTTCGTTTTTGTTTACTCCTCCTCAGATCGCATTGGCGGCAATGTATGATTGTGACAAGAGAATAACTGATCGATATTTAAAGAGAAAATTCTTAAAGGATGATAAGTTGGATGCTATAAAGGAAGAAGCAGAAGCAGAAGCAGAAGCAGGGACTACTGAAGCAGGAGCTGCTGAAGCGGTAAAGGAAGATCCAGAACAACAAGCGAATGGTGACAAAGAAAAGGTTACAGAGGATGGTGTAAAAGATCCTGTATTAACACATAGAGAACAATATGAAACATTGGTAAGAACAATAAGAAAATGTATCAAGATAGCTAAGCATATTCAAACTACTTCTCGTGAAGAAAGTAAAGAAATCGATAAGAAATGTTTCTTTGCTTTAAATCCAAAAAAATTGATAGATAAAAAGATTAAGAAATTAACTGCATCTTCACTAGCTCCTGAAGAACAAGAAGAAGCAAAGTCGTAATGGTGCATAGGTAATTATTATACTGATTTAGAGATTGTTTCAAGTAAAAATAAAACGTTCGCAATAATAATGGCCGAAAACAGTTTGGTTGCGCTAATAAAACTGTCTTTTTTTTTTTTTTTTGCCCGCTGTAGCGCGGAATATAAGACCCGAGAGAGTCTGGCTGTTCCAACCCCCCACCCCAGAAATTTTCAGTGAACTAGTTGCTTTCTTCACCAATTTATTGAACATTTGCAACATGTTTAAAAGACTGTATTCTACAATTGAGTCGTCATCCAAGGTTTTGCAATCCTTCCAAAACCCCTCATTGGTAAAGACAAAAGCATACATAAATGGCAACTGGGTTTCCAGCTCCTCTGGAGAATCATTCAAAGTGAATAATCCTGCTTTATCGGGTTCTCAAGCAACCATAGCTACCGTTGATTCAATGTCAGACACCGATTTCAATTATGCAATTGATGGTGCACGTATCTCATTTGACAAGTTTAAGAAAACTTCAGGGAGGTACCGAGCAGATTTACTTCAAGATTTGTATAACTTAATGATAAACAACCGAGATGATCTAGCCAAGCTTGTGGTTTTGGAAAATGGAAAACCTTATGCTGACGCATTGGGTGAAGTCACCTATGCAGCTTCGTTTTTCAAGTGGTTTGCAGAAGAGGCCCCTAGGGTATATGGAGATATTATTCCCTCGTCCAATCCCAACAATAGGATCCTAGCTATGAAACAACCAATTGGAGTATGTGGGATCATGACCCCTTGGAATTTCCCCTTGGCTATGATTACGAGAAAAATGGCAGCCGCTATCGCTTCCGGATGTACTTCTGTCATAAAACCAGCATCAGAAACACCATTGTCTGCCTTGGCCCTTGCTTATTTATCCGAACAGGCAAACGTTCCACCAGGGGTGGTTAACGTGTTGCCATCTTCTGATGCCGCCGGTGTGGGAGCTTTGATTACTCAACATCCTGGGATCAATAAGGTTTCCTTCACTGGATCCACGGCAGTGGGAAAATTACTAATGAAACAATCTGCTAGTACTTTGAAAAAGCTTTCTTTTGAATTGGGTGGAAATGCCCCCTTTATAGTATTTGATGATGCAAATGTAGACAAAGCTGTCTCGGGTGTGCTTGCATCCAAATTTAGATCGAGTGGCCAAACCTGTGTATGTGCAAACAGAATATTTATTCATGAGAGTGTATATGATGAATTCTCAACTAAACTTGTTGCCAAGTTGAGAGAAACTGTGGTAATGGGAAATGGACTTACTGAAGGTGTGACACATGGTCCCTTGATTCATGATAGGTCTATGAATAAGGTTAGACAACATATTGAAGATGCAGAATCCAAGGGTGCAAATATTTTATTTGGAGGGTCCAAACTTCCACATTTAGGTGAAAACTTCCATGAATTGACAGTTTTAGGTAATGTCACGTCGGACATGTTAATCACGGAAGAAGAAACATTCGGTCCCGTTGCTCCATTGATAAAATTCAGTCTGGAAGAAGAGGTTATTAAATTGGCTAATAGTACAAATGTTGGTCTCGCGGGATATTTCTTTTCCAATGATATTACAAGAGTTTTTAGAGTTGCTGAAGCCTTGAATGTAGGTATGATAGGGGCAAATACAGGGGCAATCTCTGAAGCAGCTTTGCCTTTTGGTGGTGTTGGTGAATCAGGATTTGGAAGAGAGGGGTCCAAGTATGGAATTAATGATTATTTAGTTACCAAGAGTGTTGTCATTGGTGATATTTCATAGGTCTTTTCCTTAGTTACAGTTTTATTAATATACATTTATATATGATACACAACAAGAGATTACCTCTCTTTCGTTAATTCCCTCAGTGTCTATTCTTGACTGACATCAGGTTGGGGTGTGATGGAGTCTGCGATTTCTGGTGGTGGTGGTGGTGGCGGTGGTTGTTGTTGTTGCTCATTTCCAACTTGTGGTGGTTCTTCCTTTTCAATTTGTGGTGGTGGTTGTTCGTTTCCAACTTGTGGTGGTTCTTCTGTCTCTTTTACTTGTGGTTTTTCTTCCTTTTTATAGGGAGTCATATCCGGTTCTTTTACCTCTTCAAACTTCTCCACTTCCAAGCCGGTAATGTTGAACCCTTCCACTTTACAAAACCTATCGTTGGTAACAATTATGCTGTTGTCAGAATCGATGATCTTCCTTGCTCTCAATTCACGTTCAATGTCACCCAATTCTGTCTTATTCTCCAAAGCATCCTGCAAAACCTTTTGTAACTTACCAATGGCATCATTCTCATCATCATCATCATTTTCTAATTTCCTCTTCCTAACTGCTTTTTCCTCAGTTATATCCTTTTCAAGTTCTTCTATCAACATAGGCATATCGTAGTCTTTTTCGATGATTCGTGATAATTCAAATTCAGAATGTTTAAACGTAGATTTCATCATGTCTTGATTATCGACATAATCCATACAGGCAATCGACTTGAAAGTGAGTGAATAGAGACCATTCTCGACGGTGACCCCATTCACTATAGATGAGGGGAAGTTCTTTAATGTAGCGGGGGTGGGTTCATATTTGGTAGGTGGAAAGTTGGCAACATAGGTGTTTACCTGTTGTTGGATACCACGCAGCTGTGGGTGGTGATGGTGGTGTTGTTGAGAATGTGTAGCGGAGACGATCTTACGCTTAAGTGTATGTTTTCCCATGGCTGTTGGGTGTTTCTTGAATGACTGGATTTTCTTTGTTTATGGTGTTTTGTTCAGGTTGGTTCGAATTTCTACAGGGGTTGGAAAATTTTTGGTGATTTTGTGTCGCGCACGCAGGGTTTTTTTTGCAACTTATGTTTACTGTTATTATTTGTAATGAGTTACAGTAATATATTGGGTCTTGATTATATAAGAAACAGTCTAAGTATGATTTAAATAACAGTATCTTTAGATTCCTGAAAATATCAATCAGAAGATATCTTCTGATACATGAGAATTGAATGTATGTAAAAAAAAAAAAAAACAAGAAAAAAAGTTGTTCATTCTGAAATATCCCTAATATTGTACAACGTTTGCTGGATGGTATTTAACCATCTCAGTTCATTCCTTCAACTAAACTCTCTTCGATTCCATCTATCAACCCATCGATATCCTCAACTTTTAATCCACAGCTCAAACTAATCAATTTCCTATATTTATACATCTGATCATCAACGGCAAAGAATTTAGTCCGTTCGCTAATTTGTTTGACTAGTTTATTCCTTTGGATTTGCAATTGTGTCAATACCACAGCTTGTTCTAATTTTTCTTCATCTTCTTGATCACTATCTATTTCTTCTCCTTTCTGATGATCTTGTTCCACGTGGTTGAGCTCTTGTTCTTGAACTAGCTTCGCTAAGGAATATGCTTGGTTTCTCAGTACTACTCTTAAGAAATCATCTTCTTTGTTGGAGAGGGTTTGGAGACATGTATCTATAGTCTCGAGTATGACTTGCTTGCCTTGTTCCACCGTATCAAATTCCTCAGTTTCGATTCCAGAGACTTTGAGCATTTTCTTAAATCCAGATAAAATATGCCTATTTTCAGTAGTCTTCTCCAAGGTCAATTGTTCGAGTTTTGCGCGTTCTTGAACAAACTCATTCATTTGTGAACTATATGAATCACCAAGAGAATTAATCATTCCACTAATCATAGATTTCAAATCTGGTATTTCCAAAGTCCTATTACTAGACAATTCCGTGATCTTCCCATTATTGTCCAAATGAGGAGGATTTGGTCTATGTGGAGTATGTTTTGGAGAAATACCAATATTATTGACAACAACTTTCCCTTCCGGGCTTGACATGGCTGGTTTGTCAAGAAATACATTGTTAATCTCCCGGGAAATGGCATCTAGATGTTGTTTATCTACATGAGCCGTCATCTTAACGTCATCCTCCTCGTCTTCATCTTCTTGAATGGTGGTTCTTTGTGTATCTGGAGTCTCGGCCTTTCTGAAGTTATGGATTGGAGTAGCCAAGATTTGATTGTTGACGGGGTATGGATATTCCTGCTGTGGTGGGGGTGGAGGTGGAGGTGGGGGAGCCAGTTGTGACATACTGTGTTGATGCATGTGCTGCAGGTGGGGTTGTATTTGGTGTTGCTGTTGCTGTGGCTGTTGCTGTTGCTGTTGGTACATTGCCAGTTCAGGTGAAGAATAATTAGGTATTAACCCGAATTGGCCAATCAACAGTCTCGCAGTTTCTCGTTGTACATTTTCCAAATCATCACTAGCACCATATTGTAACATCAATTTAACAAGTTTTGTACAGCCTGATTTTATCGCTATATGTAGACAGGTATCTCCGTTCACGTCCTGATGATTGATTACATTCCTTAATAATTCCGGCTTGATATTGTTTGACAAGGTGGTAAGTTTATTCAAAATACTAGTGATATAATATCTTAAACTATCGTATTTTGATTTCATTTTTGAAAATTGAGAAAGGTAATGCAAAGGCGTCCTACCATTAATATCAGTATTTATCAAACATAATTCCAAATCGTCCAATACCTTGGGGAAATTCTTCAACTCATAACAATTATTAAATGAAATCAATTTCGAAAGAGGGTTTAAACCAAAATTATTAACCACTAATGGATTGGCCCCCTTTGATAAAAGTAAATGAATCATTTGATGATTACCAATAGAAGAGGCCCAATGAAGGGCAGTATGTCCCTCGTCATCAATGGGTGCATTGATGTTGAAATCTGCAGGAGGATAGTTTATGAAATATGGGATTTCTGCATCATCGTCACTGAAGAATTTTAATAGTTGAGCAGAATAACTATTGTCACCCTTAGGACTGGTATTTTTTGATTCTCCATCTGCTGAATTTATCGAGGAGTCACTTTCACGTTGTGACCAATTGGTGTCATTGGAAGATTGTGATGAGGGAGGGACTTTTTCATATTGTAATGGAAGACTGGTGGTTGCTGAATAGCCATTCCCATTGAAGAATTTCAGTTGATCGATTTGTAGTTGCGGTTGTACTTGTTGAGGCTGTTGCTGTTGTACTTGTATTTGATAATTTTGATAATCGTTCTGGAATTGCATATTGTTGTTTATAGGTATGAATTCAGCTTGAGAAAAGGGAGCGGTTCCTGGTGGTAGCTGTTGCTGTTGTTGTGGGATTCCACCTTGCAAACGAGAACCATTGGGTTGTTGAACAAGCTGTTGATGCTGCTGTTGATGATGTTGCTGCTGTTGTTGCTGTTGTTGATGCTGTTGATGCTGTTGCTGCTGTTGCTGCTGTTGCTGTTGCTGACTGCCATACACCGGTTGAAATTGACCATTTGGAGGAATATAAGAAGGTTGTCTCGATATCCCATTAAATGACATCTCTTGAGAAGAAAGAAATGAGCCATTTCCAGATGGCGTCTTCCCAGCCACTTCCGCCTCAGCAGCAGCTTGAATAGCTGCCTTTTTCCCTGTTTTATATTTCTTAACCGGGGTATCACCAGGCACTTTTGGTTTCTTGATATACTTCCTCTTAACCAGAGAAGGTTCTTTAGGTAATGGTTTAACCTTATTAGGAATAATCAAATTGGGATCACTAAAGTCCAAATATAGTACCGGTGCTGCTTCCTGGGTAACCCCATAAGTAACTGCCAATCGTCTGGCATCTTCCAATGGGATCCAAGTACCTTGAAATCTCCCGAATCCACCTTGGATCTTTTCATGCAGACCCAGTTGGACACCTTTTTCCAAGATTTTTGTTCTTTTAGCCTTGGGAAAATTACAACACTTTAAGATTTGGGTAGCGTTTACCCAGTCATCCTTACATCTCCTCATAATGGGAGACTCGTTCATCATACATTCATAAACATCAGTCTGGAGTGGATGGTTAGTATCGTGGTTTATCAAATAAGTGTCTAGTGATGAAAAGACGCGTCGGTATGAATATGTGGGTGCAGTAAAATAAATTCCAGGGGTGTGAAGATTGAAGATGGGAATTTCACTGGAACAACAAACGTCTGTTGTTATCACCGAAGGGATTCTGCAATGAAGATACATACGTTAGAGTAAGTGGCCCGGAACACTTGTGGATGCTCTGTCATGGTGATAGGGTGGGTTGGTGTTTGGTTGGCGGGTGTATTATGTGATGGGTTAAAGGACCAAAGAAAAGGAAAAGAGAACTCAAAGAAATTCAGCAAAAAAAAAAAAAATGACTGTCTGTCTGAGAATTCGCGAAACTCCTCTTTGTTTTGGTGTCTACAATGTGTCTGTTTTGTCTGTCTGTCTGTTTGTTTGTCAGTCAGAAATGAAATGAAAAGAAAAAAGAAAATTTTCAACCTCGCAAGAGGAAAATCGATTTCTGGTCTGAAAAGGGCAATAATGACGCGTTTGACCAGAAAAATATAATTAACAGATCTTCCCAGCCAGTAGCAATTAATTATCCGGTGGGGGGGGGAGGGGTCTCCCATTCTATAAGTTTTGAGTGTATGCTATCACTCTATTGGCACGTGCCACTTTCAGTTTCTGAGGTTTATGTACTCTCGATTAGAATGTGTTTATGATCAAAGGTCATTTTATCATTACTTCTCGATTTGGCGATCTTTCCACCAACAAAACTACGAAACTTGCTATATGTTATCAATTTTTTTCCTCCCCCACTACTCCTTCCTATACATAACTGGATATTGAGTGCTTGAAGAAAGGTTAAACCCAGACATTGGGGTGGTGTATTTGTAGAATGTAACATCCAGTCCACCGCCCGCCCGTGCCCCTTGATATTTCATTGGCAAGGTCTGTTCTAATGTACCATGACTGTATTGTAAGAGCGAATTGTGAAGCATGTTTGAGAAATAGTTAACTTTACAGGATTAACCAACCCTTGACTTCCCTGGTTCAGTATCTTCACCACTGTTTAGGTAAGAAATAGAATGCCAAAGTGCCTTCACTACAGTTTGGATCCCTGAATAGATCTAGTGGCTCCTCGAATGACAGGTCCTGTTTCTGGTGAAACTTATTTGAGAAGAATTTAGCATTTACTTGTCTTGACCCAACATGGCAAAACTCTATTGTTGGCCGAAATTGCCTCTATAGCCGTCACCAAGCATTTTGTCACCTAGCTCACCTAGCTCTTTGAGGTAGGGGGACTTGGTTCAAGTTGTTTGGATCAAACCAACAACCCGTGTGTGTTCTTGTCTATTCGGGCATTTACTGATGACAATCACTTCCGAATTGTAAACAAATAAACCGATAATCTGGTACATTGTAAAGTTCTCCTTGGTGTATGAATTTTATATTCCGGAAGTGATTGTCATCAGTAAATGTCTAATTAGACAACAAGCATAAGTTCTTGGTTTGATCCAAACAGAGAATATCCATTCCATTTGTAGTGATGGGTAAATCACCGATATGAGTAGCTAATCATACCTGCCCATATCGGACTTTGCGACAACAGCACATCTCAATATAAGGATCACTCGTTTCATCCATATTATAGAAATTGCTAATTCTTAAGATGTAATTGCTCTGTTAAAGTCTTAAATCGATCCCAGCTCCAAGCGGTTATAAGAGAGATATAATCACGAGAAATTATAAATTTACATTGGTAATGATGACAGAGTTGCTAGAAGAGAAAAGAAGGTATGGGTGTGGTTTTTTTGTTGTTGTGATTGTTGTTGTGATTGTTTTAAAGTCCTGGAGGTTGCAGCAATTGAATGGAATAGACAAATGCCGCCATCCTTATTTCAAAGCATGGATGTATTAAATGCGGTTTAAGTAGTTAAAAGACTCCGAAAGAATGGCACACCCCTTCTTAAACTAATAGATTTGATAATACGCTTTTCAGGTCATTTTGGGTGCTATAAATATTGAGATGCATAATATTCTACCCAGTAAATTATGACAATCTGGAAAGTCTAAATGTTAAGCATGTTAATTGGTTATCTGTTGACCTTCTTCAGGTGTTGTTTCACAATTGATTGTGACACTACAAATAACCTCGGTAGCAGTTCCATATTGCTATGCTACCTACCTTGGTAGTAGTCCTGATGAGCAATACAATGACTATTCTGCAACCAAGTGAAGACCTCCCCCCCCTCCC
>JAJMHC010000336.1:0-11075 GCA_030582855.1 Hemisphaericaspora lyxosophila | reverse complement strand
GTACTGGTATTTTCATCACGATTTAATAATTTGAAATAAAAACTGGATTTACCTGAATTATTGGCACCAAGAATTAAGAATGATGGTCGACAATAACGAGATTTATTTGAAGTTTTGATATTTTTGATCCCACCTGATTGGAAAAAGAAGATGACGAGGATTAATAGTAATCCAACTAGGACGGTCAATAAGATAATCTGCACCAAATCCATCTCTCTTGGGTTCTCGGTGTCTGTCTTTCTTCGTGTCTGTCTTTCTCTGTTTCTGATTGACTAACCAAAAGACGAAGGAGTGGGAAGGGGGAAGTAGGAAGGGCTATCAGATATTCCGTTAGACGATTTTTTTTTAATATATATATTTATTTTTGGTGGATGTTTCGGTGCGACATGAATGTCGTGGCAATATTTGGAGGGGTGACATTTTAGAAAATAATTTGCAGTATTTACACCAACAGATTCAGATTTTCCCGTTGGCTGCAATCCTGTCAAGAACTGTAAATGATCGGTTATTGCTGGCTTTCAAAAAAGAGGGAGGGGGGAGGGGGGGGAGGGTGCTATTATAGTTGGTTATATATATGTCGTTGTTGTGCTTCACTTCAATTTCCCGAGATGGTGAACTTTAAGGGATTGTTTCCTCTGTTTTTCTTGTATGTGACAAGTCAGCACCGAGGAGTATCATCGACAGGTATGTTTACTTGATACAAAATTGGGAATATTAGCATTGGGTGAATGGTTATTGTTGGCAGACTGTATATATTTTTTTTTTAGAAAGATGGGTGCTAGAACAAAATACCAATGGCGATTTACTTTCTCCAGTTTCTCTGCTTTCTTTTCATATTAGAATACTCACCACCTCAAGTTAATCCATTGAGAAGGGTATGGGTCAAAGATCATTACAAATTGTTGACACCTAGCTTTAGTGATAACTTCTGTTAATTGGGAAAAACCACTAGTTGACTTGACACTCCCTATCTAGATGTGTCAGGGTGGCTCTCTCTCTGTATATATGTATATATATTGCATTTTGATAGCTTCCTCTAACATTCAGGAGCAACATGCTTTGATCATCAGTCATAAATGAAAACAAAACGTGGTCAATAGAAATCTCAGAATTACCATCAAAGGGTCAAAGAAATAAGCACACCAAAATTGTCACACAATATTTTCAATTTTCGGACACGCTCATTTTCAAAACAAACACCAGTTTCATTCACCACTTAGTTCCTCCACTTAGTTCCTCCACCTTTTCCCCCCTGTCACCAACATGGAGAATCCACATCAACAAGTTCAGAATGCATTGCTTTCCAGAATAATTAATAATATGGTACGTCAATTTCCAAGATTTGTCTATAGCATGTTGTTGTGGTTAGATAAAACATCACCCAAAATACTAACTTGTTTCAATGATAGGAAAAGCTCAATGATTCAGTAGTGACCATGAATACATTATTAGCAGAAACCAATAAGAATACATTAGATACAGAATTAAACTCACAATTGTGGGCTAATTATATGAAAAATGTCGAGATTAATCTCGAGCCCACGGATAATCAACAGGACGAGCCAACTTCAACCCCCTCCTCGTGATTGAAGATGTGAGACATCATTTAGGTGTGATAATTGGTAGGGTGGGTTGGAAGAATATGGGTTTAGTTTATCTGCTGGTCAAATAGATAGAGAGAAGGAGAGAAGGAGAGGGGGACAGTCTTGGGAAGAGTAGTGCTAGTTTTGGGATCTTCTTATCGCTTACAATTTAAAAATTCAAGCACTTTCTAATTTTTAATAAAACATTAGTCTGTCATGAATTACATCTTTTTTGTTTATCAATTTTTGTATATTAGGAAATAAAAATTATATTGTACAGTAATTACTTAGTTATTTAGGAACTTTCCTTAACGATAGATCTTTCTTTCCAAGCAAGAAAAATCCTCTATAGCAAAGATAACCAAATTCATTATAGTTTAGCCAACCCCCCCAAAAAAATAAGGAGGCTACTCATGTCATTTCTATAATTATTGTTGGGTTGGTAATAAACCATATCTCTTCTTTAAAGTAACTCTTTGTCTGGAATATTTGTCATCTGGGGAGAATCTGGCAGGGTGAGCAGATTTGGTGATTTCACCATCTTCAGCAAACTTCTTTAAGGTGTAGATTCTCTTGCCTTCGGCGTCTAAAGTGTACATTAAATGCATGGTGTGGATATATATATATATTTATGTCAAGCTTGATGCAATAGAGGTAGCGATGGAGTGAAGAAATGAAAAATCCATTCGATGAGGGTTTTTTTTTAAAAGCAGGATTTTTCCTTGAACATCTCACACGACCATATTTTTTTTTGAGTGAGAGAGAGTGAGGCAGAGAAACCACCCGACGATTAAGCATTTACCCTGAGCTACCATATATTCATCGACTAAGGTCTGCTATTGTCACTCATGGTGCTGTTGAATGTGTGTGTGTGTGTGTGTTGAAGCGGTTGAGAAACGGTGTAAAGAAAGTTAGTGAAGTATTGATAATCAGATGAGGTATCCCCACTCTCACAGTAATTAATTAACTTTCATCTATAGCTACCATTCCACTGAACTATCCTTCCACTGAACTATCCTTTGTCTCTCATCAGATGTATATACTTACTTACTTACTTATACTGTTCTTGTCTCTCTTGTCTCTCTTGTCTCTCTGTTTTCTTCGTCTCAACTTTTGCAACAGTTTCAAAAAGTTTAAATTTCTTCTCAACCGAAAAAAACCCAAAATTTTGTCGATTACGAAATAAACCACCACGACAACAACGACAGCAACTTTCCTGTTTCATAAAGCAAGCCAAACAACAGGGAAACATATCTACAATGGCTCCGCCTAAGAAGGACGATGGTGATGCATTTGCTGGTCTATTCCTATCAGCAACAAACAAGGGGACCGGTAGCAGCAGCAACAACAGCAACGACAACAAGTTAGACTCTCCCATGTTGAAGAACTTGTCCCTCACGGAACGAAAGAAAATGCAAGATCAAGATCAAGCTAACCAAGCAAGCTCAGTTCATTCCAGCTATTCAAACTTAAATGCATTATCTTCACATTCAAGTAGGAGACCATCACCGCCCCAAAGCCATGGTCAACCACAACTGGCAGCTTTTCAAATTTTGACCCCAAATCAATCAAATAAAGGTTCAGCAGCAGCATCGCCAGGTCTACAAAAAGATGATCCGTTTGCGATATTTTATAAGAATTCTATATCTAGTGAACCAGTGATAAACAAACCAGCCCTGCCAGCACCACCACCACCAGCTTCTACCTACGTTAGTCAGTCCAAGAATGGCGGGTTCTCGTTGCTTGATGATGACTTTACTGATGTATTTCAATCTCCACCAACCCCATCCATTCCACAGCGTCCAGCATCTACTACTCCGGTTCAATCGAGGCCATTAGCAACTTCATCATCAGCAAACAGCCTAGGTCCCAGTGAAAGACCTTCATCTGCAACTTCATCAGTCAGAAAAGCAACCAACGAAGCCACCTCGAAACGTGATGCAATTATTGCAGAATTAATAGATATTGGATTTCCCATTGAACTCGCCAATGAAGCGATTAATAATACCGGATTGGATGTACAACAATGTGTCAATTATATCATGAATAAAAGTTCAGGAAAGTCCACCCCTTCACGACCACCACCACCACAACAATCAGAGTGGAGTGAAGATGATGTGTTGGGTAGTCGCCCCGAAGGGATTAATTTCAATGAATTTTCACAAGGATTAGTTAAAGGTGCCAATCGATTAATCAATATATCTAGACGTACCGTATTGAAAAACTTGGAACAATTCAACCCCGGATCAGGTTTCAGCAGTAGTAGCAGTAGTGGCAGCTCAGGCAAGCAAATGCCACAATGGATGAGAAATCAAGAAAAGTACAAATCAGAGGCCATGGAAAAGAAGTATGGTGGGGAAGATTACGGTACTGATGAGGATAATATCAACCAAGAAGAAATTGAGAAGTTTATGAAGCAACAGAGACAGAGAAAGGAAAGCGAGAGACAAAGAACAACCAGACAAGACCACCAGCCTCGTAGTAATGGTGGTGCTGGTAGTAGTACTGGTGGTGCTGCTGGTGAGCAATCAACTATCCCACCTAGAAAACCTCAACGACCACAACCGGTAATGCCAACTCCTCGTTCTAGAACTTCTCAGCCTGATATTGGTGAATATACTTTACGCACTGGGAAACCAAGAGTCGATACCCCTCCTGCAGCACCCACTAAACCAGCGGCGGAAATAAATACCGGGCCAACTACTACTACTACTCGTGAACGGTCTGAATCGGCCGTTTCTGCTTCCATTGTGGTTCAATCACCAACCCCAGAAGTTGATCTTCTCGGACTTACCACTGCATCATCATCATCATCGTCAAATGGGGTAGCCAAATCCTCCTCATTACGTGATAATTCGCATTTGAATCAGTTTGATCAGACTGATTATAATCTGGCAAAAGCCAAAGCTACCGAAGCTTACAAAAGTGGAGATTATTCCACCGCTTTGGATAATTATAATATCTGTCTTGGTAAATTAACTCCAAATCATGAATTAAGAGTTATCATCCTATCCAATTTAGCCATGGTATATAAATTACTGGGACATCTTCACGAAAGTTTGCAAAGTATCGAAGAAGCGGTTCAATTAATTGATGATGCTGAAATCGGTAATAATAAGTATACTATTGCTGAAAAATCAGTTAAATATTGGTATACCAAATTAATTATGGTTAAAGCGGAAGTATTGGAACTTTTGGAAAGATTTGAATCATCATTGGAAAATTATCAAACGTTAATTAAGAGATTGGGCTGTACCGATAAGAAAGTGATGGATGGCAAGAGAAGGGTGGATAAGATTGTCAATCCAACTAGTCATATAGTGAAACAATCACCCACCCCCACTCCAACCTCTTCCACCAAACCACCACCACAGGCACCACCACAGGCACCACCTAAAGTTTCCACTCCAAAACCTCAACCGGAACCAGAGGTAGATACGCTAGTTAAAGATGATATAGACACTCATATCCAACAATGGGCACAAATCAAACAAAACAATTTGCGGACCATGTTGACCAACTTGGATGAAATAATCCCTGCCAAAATCAATATGAAACCAGCCTTGAGGAAACTAACCCTTAATGATTTGATGTTACCTAAACAAGTCAAGATCCAATATATGAAGGTGATTAGTTCTATCCATCCTGATAAATTGGCATCTCAATGTCGGGGCGATAAACGGACTGAATTGATATGCAATGGAGTGTTTATCATTTTGAACCAGAGATGGGAAGCATTTAGACAAGAGGAAAATATATAGATCTTTATTTGCTCTGTACATAAACATCATACTACTACTACTACTACTACTAGTAATATATATATAAATTGTAGTTGGTGAAGGGTGAAAATTTTAAAGTTTGAAAAAAAAAAAAGATCTCTCTCTCTCTCCACCTCTTTCCCCTCCGATAAGGCAAAAAAGTGCCATATATATATATATATAGACGTTCAACAACCAAGCCATGAGTCAAGACATTGAAGAGTATGCAGCACTCACGTCAACCCTACTGTCTCTCCACAACTTCCACAAATACCAAACTGAACAAATCATAAAACCAAGACTCATAAAACAAACTGCATTATCGCAGCAAGAACGGCAACTAGTACCATGGTATGGCCAACATATTGAAGATTTAACAGCGTGTATAAATCTAAACAACACCTTTTTGCAGAATCTAGCTATGAATATGGCCAATGATTGGTCGGTGGTTGCTGATCCCTTGAGCTGGACCGGAGCCAGTGAACGAGAATTCGATGTGGTGTCAACTACCTTGTTGCAATTGATGAGAGAATGGAGTGATGAAGGAGCAGCTGAACGAGAGATCTGTTATGGGCCCATATTGCAGGAATTAGAATCGTTGTTTCCTGATAAATATCAACGACAATATGTGAAAATCTTAAATCCGGGCTGTGGACTCGGTAGGTTGGTATTAGAAATGGTATCGAGGGGATTTCAAACCCAAGGCAATGAAATCAGTTATCATATGTTACTAACTTCAAATTTCATCCTTAATCATAGTCAATATAAACACATGTATCCCATCTTCCCCTTCTTATCCAAATCTTCCCATGTGGTGAAAAGAGCCTTCCAGACCCGACCAGTATATATCCCCGACATCTCCCCCTCGATAGTCAATGACCTCCAACGACAAGACGGGAGAATTCCATACCAAGACCTAATGTCAATCACCGCCGGGTCGTTTATAGACCTATACGGACCGCCAGACCTACAATCCAGCGACACTTATTCCCACGATGATGCCGCGGTGGCGGAATTGCGCCAGAACAATCGGGAGAGCTTTGAGGTGGTGGCCACGAGTTTCTTTTTGGATACTGCCAGTAATATAATCGAATATATTCGCAGTATTTATCATTGTTTGAAACCAGGTGGGGTATGGATTAATTTCGGGCCTTTGCTTTGGCATTTCGAAGCCGATTATAATATCAGCTTGACCGAAGAAGGGAATGTGGGGTTGGCTAATATTCGAAAAGGGTTGGAATTGTCTCGTGAAGATTTGATGGCATTGATTAAGCAATTGGGGTTTGTATTTGAGAAGCACCAATCGGGGATCGAGACTAGTTATTGTCGCGATATTAAATCATTAGGATCATTTACATTTAAATGTGAATTTTGGGTATGTAGAAAGGAGAGACAATAAAAAAATACTGGTATATATATCTGCATACAGTTTCTACTACAAATTAGTTTTCAATACATTTTCTTCCAATCTCTTAGCAATGACCTCGTCGGTGTCATCCAACACCCCGGCTAATTTTAAGATATCACTAGTGTTACCCACCACATATTGCCAGTCAATGGGTGCCTTACCTATTTGATCATTAAAGGTAACGGTATCAGTCCATTCTCTGGCATCGGCAGCAGAATAGTCCAAATTGGCGGCGATATATTCCACCGCCTCGTCAATGTGGCCTTTATAGTATTCAATACCTGAATTAACCGCGGCGATGAAGTTCTTGATGTGTTGTTGCTTGCTAGCTACCGATAATGAATTGGCAGTAATCACCCAAGATGGCCAAGGAGTATAGATTTCCCCAATTTGTTTGATTTCTCCATTATCATAATACTTCTTCGAGGTGAAGTATTCCCACATGAAGGCATCACTATTCTGTAATCCAGCTACCTCCTTATCATCAAATTTCAAATTCACCGAATCACGTAAATTTTTAAAATTGGACAAGATAGGAAACTGGGAGAATGAAACGTCAAATTTCAAAGAATGGGCCAAGACAAAACTCATAATATACGATCCAGATCCAATTCTAGACACTCCAATCCTTTGTCCTTCCAATTGTCCCTCGTTGTGGAATTCGTCACGCTTGGCCCCGGTACTGATGGCCCACAAGAGCGGCGAGCGGACATAGGTATCTACCAACTTAATCTTATCGTTTCCCTTGGCTATATCAGCCACAAACGCCTCGGTTAATCCAATGGCGATGTCGGCTTGGCCCAGGTTGAGCATGGCGATCAAACGGCCACTTCCTTCAATCACCTTGATAAATTCAATGGTGAGGCCATGAGAGGCATAGTATCCCTGTTGTTGGGCGAAGAAAAGCGGGGTGGAGAAATGTTCTGGGATATAAGCGACTTTAAGAACTGTTGACATAGTATAATGTTCAATGGGGGGAGGGTGAAGGATAAGAAAAGAAGAATTGGAGGGGTTTTTGTTGAAAAATTATGTCATAAGACCTTTTCCGATTTTATAGTCGGGCAAAAAAAAAAAAACTATCCGGTTGTGTCAAAGTACCGATCGATTGTTGGTTCACTCTCTTTGTGATCCCACCGTTGATCAAAGCCACTATTCACTATGCACTTATTACTAATGGATTGTTGAGCTGTGATTTGTTGGCAAGCAGGGGTGTGTGTAGGGGTGTGTGTATGGGTGTCTGTAGGGGTGTCTGTAGAGTATTACGTCATTTTTTTTTTGGGGGGGGGGAGAGGGTTTAGGGACATCTACGGTTATGAGTTGTTGAAATTTAAACATATATTAAACCTATACCCACTCGCTTCTAAATAGCTAGAAATTAAGCCAAATTGGTAAAAAAAACAAAATAAAAAAAGTAAAAAGAGAACAACAACAAGAGAAAGAAAGGAAGAAAGGGACGGTTAGATCTTCTAACAAGGACAGACACTTCCTTTATTGGCATTGCCGGCATTAGTACTCAAATCAATTCTTCCTTCGTGTCCTATTTGATCTTGAGCCAGTTGTTGTGCCGTGGCATCAGGGATCTTAGTTCCGATACCAAGGAATACATCATTAACATTATGTGAAGTTTTTGCACTAGTTTCAAAAAACAATAGTCCTTCTTCATCAGCCAAACTTTGTCCTTCTTCAATGCTTACTTTTCTCATACTTTCTTCTTCATTATCGTCTTGTACCAAATCATATTTATTACCCACAAGAGCAATTGTTATATCCTTCGATGCCTGTTCGTGTAATTCTTTAACCCAGTGTCTAGCTTTAATGAACGATGCAGGTTTGGTGATGTCATAAACCACAATGGCAGCTTGGGCATTACGATAATACATGGGAGCTAAAGAAGCAAATCTTTCTTGACCGGCAGTATCCCAAATTTCATATTTTATCGTCTTATCTCCAATAGTACATTTTTGAGTAAGGAATGCTGCTCCGATGGTAGGTTCTTTATTTTCTTGGAAATCATTAGAGACAAATCTTAATACGAGGGAAGATTTACCCACGGCTGCTTCGCCTAATAGGACCAATTTAACCGAGATTGCTGGGGTAGGATAACTCATGGTGTGTGAGGAGGGGGAGGAGTGTGAGGGGGAGGAGTGTGAGGAGTGTGAGGGAGATAGGTGATTTATGGAAAGTATTAATTACGCAATCTCTGAATAGTAAGTAGACAGGGTAGTTGTACAAGTGATGTAATTAACTGGGTGGTGGGTAGTAGTAGGTAGTAGGTAGTAGGTAGTAATAGGTAGTGCAAATCCAGAATGATAGATCTGTATTGTATGGTGGATGGATAGATAGATATACAGTGGCTGTGCCTGTGTGTGTGTAAGTGTGTGTGTGTGTAAAGTAAGTGGAGTGTGCGATTAGAGAGAGAGAGAGACAGACAGACAGACAAAGAGAGAACAATTTTTGCCCTTTAAAAACATTTTTTCTTTTGTCGCCAGGGAGAGGAATTGACACACGGTACACGACTATTCTACATCTCGGATTTAGCGTTTATTTGGCTTCTTTCTTTCTTTATCCGAGAGAGAGAGAGAAAGAGAGAGAGAGAAAGAGAGAGCCGCCATTTTATTACATCCGATGATATGGTTTCTTTTCCCCCGGTTAATCTTCTTCTTCTTGTTCATTGATATACAAGAGATACCCCATACCCTTTTTAATCTAGACACATTAACTACTATGCTATCTCTAATACTATTTGTAATAGTTGTAACGAAGAGTCAATATATATATATACTATCTAGTAAGTATACTCCTGATCGTATGTTATAACCTACTCTCAAATACAAGAACAAGGTGTTAACAAAAAACAAGTTGACAGTCGAGAAAGAAAGGGCTGATTGACTGACTGACTGACTGTGGACCCTCTCCCGGCACGGCTGGAAAGAAAAAGTTACTTTTTTGCCTTTTTTTTTTGCGAGGGAATGACAATTCTTCGGTAACCGAGAATGATCCCCTTCGGCTTTTGGCACGGATGATGGTTTACTTCTTCTCCTTCTTCTTCTTCTTCTCTTGCTCCTCCTCCTGCTCCTTCTCCTTAGACGAACATTCCCATTCTAAAACAAATTTAAACTTTAGCCCTCCACAGCCTTCTTATACACGAACAACAGCAAACAACTAAGCAAGGCAGGGCAGGACAAGGCAAACCAAAGAAAAGAAAAAAAAACCCATTAATATATATGATTCATTATCTCCCCTTATCCTTCGTCAAATTCCCCACCATATTCAAGAAACAACCACCACCTCTACCCATGTTTCTAGAATTATCACCCATGAACCAACGTGAGAAATTTAATGAACTTAATCAATTAGAATCAGATCGGATTCAACAAGGATTAGATGATCCCCAACACTCCCCTTGGGCATTGACTAATGCCATGAAACGGGTAAATAAATCACGAAGTCGATATTCTAATGTATTTCCATGGGATAAGACTAGAGTTAAACTACCTGTTTTGGATCCTTCTCGACATTCTGATTTCATCAATGCATCGAAGATAAAATTATCCATTGGACAGGAAGAGGAAGAGGAAGAAGGAGAAGGAGAAGAAGAGGAAGAACATACCAAGTCTCATCATCATCAATATATTGCATGTCAAGGACCTTTGGAAAATACCACTAATCATTTCTGGTCAATGTGTTTCCATGAATCGGAATTACAACATAATGATGTAGTGGTGGTGGTGATGGTGACTCCATTGGTTGAAAATTCCATGGTGAAGTGTGACCGATATTGGCCAAAATTGAACCAATCGTGGGATTTCACCCAGGACAACCAAGATGATGGAATTGCTATAGATGAATTAACCATTCGAAATATCGATGAAACCTTAGATACCAATGGCGACTATCTCCTCACCACCCTCGAATTAAAATCTCACCATATTACTAAACGAGTGTATCATTTTTATTATTTCAAATGGGCCGATGCCAAAGTGCCCCCCTCCATCACTCCCCTATACAACATCACTCAAGACATTGATCGGATCAAAGACCTAACTCCAAACCCTCCCATCCCCATTGTACATTGTTCGGCAGGAGTGGGGAGAACCGGGACATTTATCGCCTTTGATCACTTATTGAAAAGTCCCCACACTCTAACCAAAGCATTGAAAAGGTGTGGTCCTGGGGATGATCCCATTTATCAGGTTGTTTATCAGTTGAGGGAACTGAGGATGATGATGGTGCAGACTGTATATCAGTATAATTTCCTTTATGACACTGCCAGGGATGTATATAAGGGCAGTTTATAGTTTTATTAATAGAAGTAGTTTTTTT
>JAJMHC010000335.1:0-11234 GCA_030582855.1 Hemisphaericaspora lyxosophila | reverse complement strand
GGGGGGCGGCGGCGGTAGGAAGAATCCTGTATACGAGCAGAGACATCACCCACGTGAGATTAAAATGTCTGTCTGAAATTTATTATTTATGTCTGATTATACACATCATCACAATTATTTATTTTTTGTTATTATTATTATTATTATTACCCAAAGGCTCTCTCTGTTGAGTTGCGCCGAACAGACCGAGAAGAGTGGAAGAATAAAGATAACGCTTTTTTTATTTAAACGTCTTGCATTGTTTGGTTTAGTGATCCACTTCCAGCACTACCGCCAGCCGCCAACCACTCACCACTAGTAAATGAAAAAAAAAATTTAACTTCCACTACTAGCTGTACTACTGAACTTTTATTTCCAATTACTCTATATATGGCGGTAATTTTACCACCGCCAATGGACTAATTGAAGTACACAAACCACTGACCAGCACTTGGTACATAAATATACGAGCGATGAGGTGAAAAACCAAAATTGTATGACCTCAATTTCATCTGGTTGTAAAAATATTTATTTTTTTTTTTCACCGCAAGGGAGAGAAGAGAGCGAGGGAGGGAGGAGGAGGAGGAGGTTAGAGGCAGAAGGACAGAGCGTACGTTTGTTAATTTTGGCGGTACGACGAACTTAGGGGGAACTACGAACTAGAACAATCCCAGTTGGTAAATTTCCTTTGGCAAACAGCGATGGGGTTATACTAACCCCCCATTACCCTACTTCTCTTCTCTCCCCTTATTGTGTTGACAATCGACTGTCAATGTAACTACAGATTCTGGAAACTCTAAATTATACTTTCCCTCTCTCTCTCTCTCTTTATCTCTAAATAGAAATGAAGGCTACTACGGCTGGTGCTTCTATCTTGCTCATCCCCTAATGCAATGAGATGCAGTACTACCGCACGGGAAAAACAAGATTGAGATTTCCGCTATTATTATTATTATCATTGTTATTATTATCGTTATTATTATTATGGAATAGTAGATGAAAGTTTCATGACCTTTTAAGGAGATGATGGGGCTTACACCTGCCTGAGGTAATAGTGTTGTCAATGGGATGATATTTCTTGTCATCGTGTCTACATATAATCGTATGAGATTGTCAGGTTTTTGTCAGACAGATAACATGGCTTTCTTGGAGAGAAACATGATCCAGAGGTATTCTCCCCAAAAAAAAAACCCCCCCCCAGGCAATGTATACTCTCCCCCCCCCCCATTAATTAAATCTAGATAACCCTTATTGACTATCCTGAAATATAAGGGTTATCTCTTATCATTTAGATTTTTTTTTAGTTATCTCTTTCTCTCTATTTCATCGGTTAGAAAGTATTTAAGTAGTACTATTTATTTCACTCCCCCACTAAAAATATTTATTTATTTATTCATCAGCAAATTTCAGCTGGAATAGTTGCAAAAAAAAAAATAAAAAAAAAATATTGTTTGATCATGAATTTTATGGATTAATGGAGAGATAAATCCGTTTGCAGTAAATGGGGGAGCACCAGCGAAGCGAGTAAAGTTCTGGAAGAGAGATGCACTATAATATATATATATATAGAGAGAGGATATTACTGATTTTATCCTGGGTGGGGTGTTCCACCATCCTCTATACCCAACTCACACCACACTAATAAACTATCAGAGAGAGCAAAAGGCTGATCCTACATCACGGCTAGAAGGTGGCTCCATCAAAAAAATAATCGTCAGGACCACCATATCCTACACCCAAACCCTAACCAAGGGCTGCAACGCGCGAGTTACCCATATCGGCAATAGATCATGCTGCTGTACTTTTTTTTTCTTTCTAACCGGCTGGATAATTATTGTTGTTGTTTTTTTTTTGTTTACATTTTCTATTTTTCTATTGTTTTGAAGTATATCCACACCTAAACTTAAACTAATACTGCAAATAAAAAAAAAAAATAGAAGAATCACCTATAGGGTGGTGGCGTATCAATAGATTCTTAGTAATGGTAGGACGTTGGTAGGTGGGGTTAGTGATATAAACAACCCCAAAAGGGTGAGGGAATATACGTTCCTATCATTCCTATGAGTTGAGGCAAAATGTATATATATACACCCTCCACCTTCCCCCAATGCTATGTCGGATTTATATTAGCTCTTAGCAATTACCAACTCTACTCTACTACGAGAGCAAGAGACAAGGACAAACTACCCTGTGCACCCTTTTACGGACCTAACACTTGATACTTTTTTGTGCATTTCCGTAAATTCTCAAAATCATCAGCCGGCAAATCATATCGATCCGATAGTCACTAAAAGGCAGAAAGCAAGAAAAACAAAGAAAGAAAAAAAAGAAAGAAAACTTAGAGTGGCTCTTGTCTAACTCCGGTCGGAGAGGAGGGGGACAGAGGAGGTAACAGGGGAATAGTCGGGAGAGAGAGAGATGACGGATTGCTCGCTGTACCTGAAGTGAGTTTCCATAGAAACTTGTATCAAATCGGCTTTTGAATAATATTGTTTGTTTGAAAACGATTAAATGACATATAAAAAAAATAAAAAAAAAAAATAATTTCCAATTCAGACACTTTTTTTTTATGACCGTCTCAACCGAGAACGTAAAGTTAAAAAAAAGAGAAACCAAAAAAAAAAAAAAAATAAAATTGTACCTCCACACCACCCACAGTAGAAAGAAGCTTTGTTGTGGTGGTGATTATTATTATTGTCGTGCTAGGTGTTACTTAAATGGGAGGATATCATAAACACACAGAAGCTTTTCCTCGGGTGATCATCAGTACGTCTTCGTACTATCACCATATTGGTTGTAAGTTGCAAGATATAAGCTACCCTGATTGAGGGGAGGGTAATCTACCCCAGGATACTCTTCCAGAAAGTAAAAAAAAAATTTAAACTAGATCTAATTTGCGTTTCTTTTTCGTATTTAACGATGCAGCCGAACTGTAGTAGTTAACTTATCTGGGATTAATTGTAAACAGATGATCATCACAAGTGGTGATGTAATGGAAGTATGTGGGTGTATTACCCGTCATGTTCTTACAAGTGTTCTGGTTGAGATGTGACCCGGTGTTCCACCCACCCCCACCCCAGTCTCAGTCCTCTAGCCTATACTACCAGGTCCCGCTAAGAATATCCCCCCCCCGTCTCAAGGTGTACCCTTTTCCTCTGTCTCTGTTGTCAGACACTCCAACTTTTTTTTTTTTTTTATTTATTTATTTATTTATTTTTGCTTGTCAAAGAGTAAACAAAAAAAATAATTTTTTTTTTCAGACACTTTTTCATCCCAAAACGGTATTGGAGTATTTATCCGAGAAAGAAAGATTAATTAATTAATTAATTTCTTTTTTTGCTGATTGTGAAAAATAAATATCTCGGACAGACAACAGACAAGAGAGAAAGAGAGACTAGTTGGAGGGCAGGGACACAGACATCCAATGAAATTAAATAGCGCAGAGTTTATCTTTTTGGAACAAGCGAAAGCAAAGAAATTAATTTTATCTTGTCTTGTCTTTAATTAATTAACGCAAACTTGCCCCTCCTT
The DNA here is from genome assembly GCA_030582855.1 of Hemisphaericaspora lyxosophila. Lineage (NCBI taxonomy): Eukaryota > Fungi > Ascomycota > Pichiomycetes > Serinales > Debaryomycetaceae > Hemisphaericaspora > Hemisphaericaspora lyxosophila. The sequence goes on along the minus strand of JAJMHC010000335.1, from coordinate 7,724 downwards.
TAATAGATCAACCGTTTCTGGTTTACGAGTAGTACTAATCATTGGTATCAATTGGACAGAGAGTAGAGAGAGTAGAGCGTAGCCATAATAGGGAGTACTACTATTCTCTGTCTCTCTCTGTCTCTCTGTCCCTCTCTCCAACTTGTCTCCTTGTTTCCCTCTCTGACATTCCCAATCAACACAACCAGCGTAAACAAACACAACACAAAGTGTTGGTGGAGTTAATAAAAAAAATAAAACGGTTGTGGCGCTTTGTGTCATGTGAGGCATTTGTTGTTGATGTTTCACTGACTTCTACTATATCCCATATACACACACACACATTCACACATATACACAATTGCTTGGGGGGGGGTTTTTTTTTTCTTGGAAGCTCCGTGGGAGGGGGGGATGGTGGTATATTAACAGAGATTAGGGGCAATTAATGAAACACTTGGTAATGGAAGTGTTTGTGTCATAAGACCCCCCTCCCGCCTGGTTGTTTTTTCTTGGAAACATCCTTCCATAAAAATAACAATGACGAATTGTAACTTCCTTTTGAGGTTTTATTGTTATTGATGGAGTTGGAGATGGAGATGGCCAGTATGAAATATACCCCCCACCACCACCACAAACCACCGCAAATCACCCACAATTGTCGCTCGAGGACAATTTTAAATTACGAAATCATGCATACTTAGCGGGTATAATGTCCCATCTCACACACACACACTCACACACACACTCTCTCCACTTTCTCCTCTCTTCATACACACACCCCACACACACTCTCTCCACCTCCCTCTCCTCTCCCTCTCGTCACACACTCTCTAATGGGTATTTTGGTTATCGCCTTACATATAGATATATATATGACAAACTCCCATCCCGTCCTATATGCAGTACCAATAATAGATTTCCACTTGCACCCTTTTTTATTGGTGGGTTGGTTTTTGATTTTTGATTTTTGATTTGGCAAAAAAAAAAATATTTTGCAATTACAGACATATCACCAGCGTCACTATCAAACAAATGTGATAGATAAAAGAAAAATCGTATTCTATAAACAAACTAAACAAAGTAAATAAAGACAAGAAGGGGGGGGGGAGAGAAGGTGGACTACCCGCTATTATGAGCCTTTTTAATTTCTCTTCTGGCGATCCATCTCCATTTCATCGGTCTAAACCCTTTAAACACCAAAAATAAAAATGCCCCCAAGAACCTAAAGGCGGCCAACCCGGCCACAATCCATAAAATGATCGTTAAGAACGTTCTTGAATTACCGGAAATCGACCCATCGGCATTCACCTGGGTTCCATTGGTAAAAGTAGTCACCCCGCCCGCTTCCAACACGATGGCGATCAAGATGGCATTGGTCAACATCCACACCAATACCGTCATCGATCTCACAAAGGCGTAATAGGCGTCATCCTTGATGTTTTTGAGTTTGGGTCGGATAGGTTCCGGTTCCATTACCCGTAAGCTTTCCAAGGTGTCGAGGTATGATTCATTGAGTTCTGAATCTACCCCGGGGGCAATCATGATCAATTCGTCACTGTCTTTAGACACCGATTTGGCCGAACCTAAATCCTTGGCATGTTCTACTCCCTTGGTACCCCAAGAAACATCATGGATGTTACAGAAGGCATAGATGTTAAGTACGTTGATATAGGTGGGGGATAATAATACGTATTGCACGAATGAAGTGAACATAAAACTGGGTTCGCCAAACATAATCGCCCCGGCGAAATATAATAGGTAGATGGAGGCGGTGGAGACAATCAAGTCTCGGAATTTCTCATTGGTGAATATAAGCGAGATGGAAAAGTCGGTTTTGTGTTCGTTGATAATGGACGTTATGGTATGAATGGCGAGATAAATGGCGGCAAACATCATATACGCCATCAAGACGGCGAAAAAACAAGCAATGACAAGATAAAATTTCTTGGTTCCCCGCGGGGTATTACCAAAGGCAAGCACAAAGGTACAAACCACACAACCGACGTAGAACCAGAGAAAGATCACCGCGAGGTATCGACCGGTTTCGAAATGCATTTCACTAGAACCGAGATTGGCAGTCAAAATTCTAAACACCAAGAAAAACGAGGCCAAGGAAAACCAAGACACCAAGATGGTGGTTAATTGGTAGTAGAATTCCAATTGAAGCATCAATTTCCTAAAGAGACCATGATTCGATTTCCAGATTTTACTCCAATGGAAAACGGCATAAGCAGCAGCAAACAACGACCCATTTAACCATCTTCTTCTCTGTAACACAAACTCATCAATCCGTTCCGGCACATCAGTCTCGGCTTTGGCTTCATTGACATACCTCAACACATATCGATGCTGTTTCTTAGCCACGAGTTCAAAACATAAGATTCTATCTTCGGCCAAATACATATTTGAAGTAAAGATCCCCGCCTCTTGGAAATTCCGTTCCTTAACCTCTCGTTCATCATCTTCTTCTTCTTCTCCTTCTCCTTCACCCGACACATTCATCAGATGTAAATACTCACCCTTGAAATACTTCTCCAACGGGCCCTTTCCATTGACATTCAACAACGCCTCGTACCTATAGGCACTGAAGGCACCGGGCAACACCGAAATAAACCCAAAGGCAGATTCCATGGGTTTATCCAACACATTAGAAATCTTATATTCGAAATTCTGCGCCGCCACCAAGGGATTGACCAATAATTTCTTATTGGGTCCCAAGGCGGCTCTCATCTCACCACAGGCTCCGGCGACATTGGGATCCCTAAATGCTCTCCAAAGGTAATAAAAGGCGTCTTTGGCAGGTTTGGTTCCACAATCCAACAACATAATCACCCGGGGTTGGAGAATGGGGGCAAATGCTTGAAAACACCACCGGTGGGAATTGATCTTACGACTGTTTTTTTCCTTGAGACAAAAGACAAATTGTACTGGGTTTGAATTGGGACCAAGGTGGACCCGATCATTGACCACGTCTATACCCACGGTAGTGGTATATTCGTATATATGTGCCTTGACTGATTTATCATTGATTTTCGATTTGGCGTATCCATCTTGAAAGAGACCCAAGGCACGTAATAAAGTTTCTGTCCTTTTGTTCAATTCTAATCTTCCATCATTAACAATCACCACCACCACTTTTTTCCAAGATTCTTCACCCCAGGCAGGATCAGATCGACGAGAAAGGTTTTTGATGTTTTCAAATACCCCAAAAAGGGTTCTGGCTAATAAGATCTCATCTTCGTTATACATGGTTATGCATACCATGATTTCAGTTTCTCGCATGGGGTCATATAATGCTTGTCGTAAATTATAGTTATAATTCATGAAATTGGATGGTCCACAGGTGGCAGCGGTATATCTCATAAATGACATTTCTCTACCACCATCAGTGATTTTCATCCCGTAGGTATCCAATAAGGCTCGTGGGGCAGGAGCATCGATTACGTAGTTCCCATTTACCAATCTTGCTTTCTTGATTGTTTTGGTATAGGTAAGTTTGGGTTTGAAATCGTCATCCTCCTCTTCTTCCTCTTCTTCTGCCCCTCTTCCCCTTCCCTCCTCCCCAATAGATTCACGTGGATGAGTAGAGGTACTAGTTTTATTTTTCAAGGTGTTCTTTCTCTTCATACTACCAGCACGTTTAATGGTAGTACCCCTTCTGATTATTTCTTCTCCCGTATCGGAAAACAACGACTCGTCATCCCCAAATGGATCCAAGTCATCATCATCATCGGCATCTTGAAGGGGATTAATCAAATAATCATCACCAGAAAACATGGCACGACGGTGATGATGATGGGGATGATGCACCCCGTGCAAGGCTGCCTGTTCTTCCAAATCAAAATTGTGCTCTTCATAACCGATATTTCCAGGACTATAAGCAATAGGAGGATATTCCACCTCACTAAAAGCCACTGTTTTAGTGCGTTTAGTATTAGATGCAATACCAGCACCAGCACCGATATCGAATTGTTTTTCTGTATAGTAGTCGAATTCATCAAAACCGTTGTAGCTATTAGTTGGATGATGACTGGCACGAGTACCTGCTTGTTGAGCGAGGTTTGTTCTGGAATAGCGAGGGTTGTTGTATGCCAGGGGAGGAGACATGAATGGATTGGTGTTGGCTGAGTAGGGTGGTTGGGCACTAACGCCATTGTAGTAGTTGCCAGCGATGTTGTTGTATGAGGATCTTCTTGAACTGAAGCGGTTGTTAGTGGAGTGTGGTATATTTGGGGATTGGAAGTTTGGCATGGATGTGTTGGTGGTGGTGGTGGTGCCTGTGCCTGTGGTGGTGGTGGTTGTAAAAGCAGGGGGGGTGGGGATGGTGCTGTCACTGTCAGTGTTGATTAAGTTGATGGTACTTGAAGGAATAACTTTGTCTAACTCATCATCAAACAAGTCATCATCGTCTGAAAGATTTCCCATACTTAACGTTAGTAGTTAATGTTAGTTAACAGTTAACAGTAGTTAATAGTTAACAGTTAACAGAAGAAGAAAAGTGTCAGTAGAAAAATCTCCTTGAAACCAAAAAAAAAAATCTCAAACAAATAAAAAAATAAATAAAATTCTTGTCTCTGTTGGAACAAAAAAGCCGATCAACGTGTAAGTGCTTCTTATAGTCCTTCTTATAGTAAGTAGTCCTTCTTATAGTGTAGTGTGTAGTGTGTATAGTGTAAAGTATTGTAAGGTAGTAGACAAGACACAGCCGACTAAAAAAACAAAATAATAATAATAATAATAACAGTCGTCTAACTGTTAGTACTACTACTAGTAATACTTCTAGTAATAGTAACAGTGGCAGGGTGGTAGTGAGGTATTAATAGCAGAAGAAACCGTAAAGTGTGTCTGTTGACATTATTTCCCGATTAGGAAAGATGTTTCTATTTTTAGAAAGGTTCTCCATCTTCGATTTCAGATCAATCTTTTTTTCTCTCTTGCAGGTGGTAGCGCTTAGGTAGGCTACTGTTTACTACTGTCCACTACTGTCCACTACTGTTCACTGTCTACAACTGTCTACTGTCTACTACTGTCTACTGTCTCATTCCTTTCATTATCTATATATAATTATATACTATCTTCCCCCCTCTCTCTAAGGGGCACATATCACACAATACTTCTCCTTTCTAATCCCCAACAGTTCTAAACACTTCAAATGATATCCATGTCCACACATAAAGAATATCAACTCACACCCATGAAATAGATCATCTTTAGCCATTCCCCCCTCTTCCTCCTCCCTCCTCTCCTCCCTCTCCTCCCTCCCTCTCCTCCCTCTTCTCCCCCCTGTTCACCACTAATAAATGTCTTCGTTCTCGATCTTCCCACGCCAATACATGTTCATGTAAATTGTCTAGATTATGGCTTCCCCACATGGTCTTGCCACAAGAAGAACAGTTCTTCGCTCGGATATTCCATCCCCTTAATCTATTCCCTTTAATCACCTTGGCATTCTTATAGATATCCTCATCCAACATCCGTAAGGAGATCTTGAGCATCTCACTTTCATACGAATAGGAAATAAATACCTCTTGTAAAATGCCTCGGATATTTGACAAGGTGGCTATTTTAGATTCTCGATTGGAATATTGTTGTTCCAAGAATCGATTGAATATAACTAGAAAGGATTTCTCTTTGTTGATGCCTGGTTGTGGATTTAATTTAAAGTCACTTATCCTTGTAAAACAATCATGGATACATTTATTGATGAATTCATGACTGATGGGAGAGCCTTGGGTGGTGGTGGTGGTGGTGGTGATGGTCACATTGGCCATTTCAACCAAATTATCAATTAAATCTAACCACATCTTTTCATTAAGTGAAATATCGTCATCATCGGCAATTTGTTTATACGTTTCTGGGAGTTCACATATACTTACGACATAGGCAAATATTTGTTCAAACTTATCTTCACTACTGCTGTCCTCTTGGGTGTGTAATAGTTTCCTCATATACGCCAAGATAATCCCCTCAGCTTGGATATATTCCCCCTTCAATACTAATAAACATGCTTCAGCGTCGATAATCCCTTTATCGTGCAATATTTCCATGCATTTCCCATATTCAATTTCATCCTCACCTAATAGATATTGCCAAGTTTGAATAAATGATAACACTTGAGGGGGATTAAATAAAATCAACAATTCAACATATTTACCAATAAAAGTTAGGTATTCCACCTGGGGTTTCTTCTTGTTCTTCGTCTTCGTCTCTCCACCCAACAATTCAGTTAAGTATGCAAATGCCATCACATCATCATCCATTTCCAATACTTCATGATGTAATTGTGGACAATATTTATTTATCAACATGACAAAATTACCAATATCCAACCGGATAAAAATCATAAAATTAACCTTGAGGATCTGAATCAATTTCAATCGATCATTAGCATTTCGAGATAACAAAAAAGAATTCTCCACCATTTGCAAAAGGGACGATTCCCCTTCATCAACTTCAACTTCTTCTCCTTCTCCTCCTCCTCCTTCTCCTTCTCCTTCTCCCCCCTCTTTCAATCTCTTTAACCAGGTCTCCAAAGCTCGTGAATATTGTCCTTTTGATAGGTATATATTTATCAACACCAGGAAATATCTCGCCAATTCCAATTTCTCAATCAACAACCCCGGCTCAACATCAGGTTCATAATGTGGCAACAAACTCATCAACGCCAATTCACAATCCTTAGAAACAGTACCGCCACCACCACTCCCACCAATACCACCACCATGATTCGGGTTTTCACATAATATATCGATGATTTGTCCCAAGGTAGATTCCGAAAGTCGGATAAATTGCGAATATTTACCATAGTTCCGCCCGATAAATATCGCAAGTTGAACCCGGTCCATATCTGACAAGTCCGACTTGTTGGATTCATATAGGTCAATCAAGGCTTCCGTGAGATATTGTCGGTTTAGTTTCTGGTGTGGTGGCGAGGGCGATTCATTTAGGTATCCATCTTCGAAGAATTCATTCATGGTAGATAGCATCTCAAAGGAATTTACTTTGATGAAGGTGTAGAGGTATGGAAAGATGGTGTTTGGTTTGATGGAAGGGATGATTTTTGTCTGCTGGGGGTGGTGGTGGTGGTGGGCGTCGTCGTCGTCGTCGTGGTATTGGTCATTATGTCGGGATATGGAACTGGTGGAGAATAGTATTGTACATACTTTTTCTTTGGCTATGGTTGCATATTTATCATCAATGAATCGATCAGTGGGATATTGTCGTCCAGTTAGAATATACGACATGTAGGTATATGCCTTCAATCCATCTTCTTCCTCTTCCTCATCTACTCCTCCACCTCCTCCTCTTCCTCCTCCCCCTCCTCCTCCTCTCTGGATATCCTCAAGAAAATCAATCAAGGGAGTTTCATAATCATTCAATAAATAATTCCAAATATATATCAAACAATCACGCAATTTATACTGTTTACACAACAGTATCGTTAAATCAATATCCAAAAGAGTGATATCCATCATACACAACATATCAGTCAATAATTCCCCCTGGTGGATGGCGACATAATGCTCCACTAATCGTTTCAATACTAGCGCCGGCAAGGCCCGGATGGAACTTGACAAGATGAATGGTTGCAATGCCTCGAAAAACTCTTGTTGATGATGATTATTACTGTTATTATCCATCGCGATTGTTTCGTATAATTCTTCAAGGATATCAAACCCCTTGGGAGCAATCAATGATATTATCCTAAAGTATAATTTATAATAATAATCTCGGTCATTGTCCCG
>JAJMHC010000334.1:0-11524 GCA_030582855.1 Hemisphaericaspora lyxosophila | reverse complement strand
TGTTGTTGTTGTTGTAACTGTTGTTGGTGCTGCAACTGTTGTTGCTGTTGTTCACGTTGCTGTTGTTGTTGGTGGTATTGTTGCAACTGTTGCTGTTGATGAACCAACTCTTGTTGCTGTAACTGTTGTTGTCTTCTTTGTAACTCAGCACGGTGTTGAAGTTCAGCAGCAGCAGCAGCAGCACTGGCGGCATATGTGCTGTGGTGATGTTGTTGAAACTGACCATCATCGGTACCTAATCCTGCATAGCTAGCACCATTAGTGGCTACCTGAACAGCAGTAGGGTCAAAGGCATCTTCGTGTTGTGGTAAATGAGCATTACTTCCTGCAGTAGAACGTTCACTAGAAGTAGAGGGACCCAGCATATTTATCTCGTGTCTCTGTTATAGTTGCAAAATAATAATTGTAGTGAGTGGTTGTGGATATAAGAATAATCTAATGTCCTGCACAGTTGACCTTTCGATGTTTGTTGTGGTTTTAATATGAAGGAATGAAAATGAAAAAGTGAAGAAAGGCAAAAAAGCGAAAAAGAGAAACAAGCCAAAGGAAAAAAAAGAAAAAAAAAGAAACGACACTTTTTTCCGCCCAACCAACCACAAAACAGCACAAAAAAAATTTGCTCTATCCAGCTCTTTTTTTTACATGTTAAAGGTCACGTGTTGCTGGTTAGAGTGTGGTCTATGATCTTGTCTACCATGTCTACCATGTCTACCTTCTCTACCTTCTCTACCTATATAAAACATTGGATTTTACTGGCTTCAGAAGGTTGATAGGAAGGTAATTACATCCCTTGGGGTTGGTTAGACAAGTCAATAAAAGTTTTCAGCAATTTTTATAAACACTGATGGTTTTTTGAATTATATTTTGCAACAATTTTGACAAATAAACACAAACAAACAACTATCTAATAGAGAGGCCAATTCTATAAGGAAACATGCTGCTGTTTGCAAATTTATAAATTTGCATTATTAGTAAATGAATGACCAGTTGAAGAGGTAAAACATAAAACAGCACTATTGAATTAATAAAGGAAACTGAAAATTACGATTGGCTTGTAACCGTATACCCATGGTATACCCATGGTACACCCTGTTTACAGGCTGTTTCTTTCAAGTTTGAAACATAGCGCTGCTTAGATCCTTACATGTGGTTAACCTTTAAATTTTAACTCAGACATTTTGGCTTGGTGTACAAATTCCACAGTTTGCCTTTGTTTGTTGACACATTACTGCTAGGGAAGTTATTTTTGCAACACATTCAGCTTCTTTTTACAACCTTTTGCACCACAGAATGTCTCTTACGAAGCCACCCCCAGACGTTGATATTGGAGACTATAGTATTTACAAAATCTCTGGTGTTCCATTTCCAATAGTTGAAAGGGTCTTGTTCAAAGATCAGTTCATTCCGAATTGACCATGTTCCAGAATGGTTTAACCAAGGCAGAGGAGAAAAAAAAACATCGAAGAATTGATAGTTGAGATTGACGATACAGATGTTTTTTTGTTTCAATACTTACCTCAGAATGAAAAAGATTTAGACTCACAATAAGGCTCGAGACCTAAACAACCAAAAAGAACCTTCCCTTCCCTTCCCCATTTACCATTAAGGTTGCAATTCTTGGAACTAAAGGATTTATCGCTTATTTGGAATCATTGAAGGTTTTTTTTTATCCCACAAGCTCCTGTGTATACTCATATGATCAACTTGATCTACCAGTTAGAATTAGAGTCTGTAGCATTGAATAACATTGCAACACAATTTTAGATGCAATTTTTAGAGAAATAAAGAACGTGTTCAGATAGCAGCAAAAAACAACACCACAAAGGTAGTCTGGTAAGAAATGAAGTATCCTATAACATAATAGAATTTTCCTATTAGGAGTAAGGGACCTCCCTTTAGTATTCAGATCATTGAATGGCACACTTTGACTGTTTGGTGTCTGTGGTCTCCCCAAAGAAAACAAATTGGTGGAAATATTTTTTTTTTTTTTACCGAAAAAAAAAAGAATGGCAAACAATCTAATCTTGAATTTGATACTATTATCACATTATTAATACTACTCTCTCCCGCCACATTCCCACACACACAATCATCAACAGGCATCTCTCCATGAATAGAATATTTGGATCTAAAAGCACTGCTCCCAAGCCTTCAATAAATGATGCAATTAAGGGTATAGATGAAAGGGTTGGTTCATTGGATGTAAAGCTTTCTAAAATCAATTCAGAATTATCAACTTATCAACAAAAGATAGCACGAATGAGAGATGGTCCTGGTAAGAATTCTCTTAAACAAAAAGCTCTCAAATTATTACGTCAACGAAAACAAATTGAAGCACAGAAAGATCAACTTGAAAATCAATCTTGGAATATGAGTCAAGCTTCAATGACAACCGACAATTTACAGAATACAATGGTAACTATCACCGCCATGAAAACCGCCAATAAGCAATTAAAACAAACATATGGTAAGATAAATATAGATGAAATAGAATCACTCCAAGATGAAATGTTAGATTTGATCGATAAATCAAACGAATTACAAGAGGCATTGCTGACCAGTTATGATGTTCCAGATGATATAAGTGAATCAGAATTGGATGCAGAATTAGAAGCATTAGGTGAAGAAATTCAATTTGAAAATGAAATGGCAGAGAGTGGGGTTGGAGTTCCAAGTTACTTACATGATGAGACTACCGGTGTTGAAAACTTACCTACTTTTATTGATGAAGAACCCGAGCAGGCCAAAATTGCCAATTAGGGGTGGGGGTGGGAGGAAGGAAATGTTGCAAAAAAAAACAAAATCAACATCTATATACATGACGCTTTACTTGACACGTTGAATTGCCATAAAATAATTCCCTACATCGGGCGTATCAGTAAATTTCCATCCATAGGCAGGTAAATATATACAACCTTTTGTATCAGCTACTCTAAAACTTTCCTTTCTTTCAGGACTTTCTTCTAACCATTCCTTAATCTCCGATTGGTCAATGTACTTTTCTAAAGTGTGAGTACCAACAGGCACAATCCTTAACACGTATTCTCCCATAAAAATAGTGGTAAACCAACTGATGAAATCACGATTAATTGTGGAAATAAATAACCAACCATTCACATCTAATCGTTTCAAACCTTCAAGCAAGACTCGCGAGGGATGGTTTACATGTTCCAACACCTCAAACATAGTAATTATATTAAAACTTTCATCACTTATATCTTCAATTGGCATCAATTCATACGAAAGTTTGTTTTCCAACACTGGATCTTTTAGTTTATGCAATTTGGCTGCTTCTAATACATCCTGGGATAAATCAATCCCTTTGACACTTTTGACGAAATGTAACCTAGCCATTGACTCAGCGAGAATCCCACCTCCACAACCGACATCTAGGACCTTATAATTTGCACCTTGCAACAATTCATCCCTTCTTGTATCTTGCTCTTGTACAATTCGATTCTTTATTATTGGCGGCAATAAATCAACCCCGAAAGGAGGAACATATACTCGCTCCTCTTCATTAGTAATGCCGGAATTCAACTTCAAGTTATCCCTTATTGTATTATGAATGAAATCCATTCTTAATAAATTCATCTTATGTAAAATTCGTTGAGGACCATTCACATCCCACCAACTGCTTGCCAAGGCGTTAAAATGAGCCATTTCTGTTTCACAAGCTGATGTAAATTTAGAAGCACCTTGTTCATGGAATAAAATTCTACTACCATGATAAGATCTAGCTCCTATTGTAGTAGATATCCTCACTTTTCCAATTGGTATCGTCTTCCTCCACATTTCAACTATCTTCCAAGGATGAATAAACGGAAAGCTCCCTGTTTTATTTTTCCTTTTTTTTTTGTTTTTATTGAAAAAAAGTTGTCTACATCTTTTTTTCGATTTTAAAACAAAAACAAAAAAAAGTACTCCATTCTTTTTCTTTACCACGACTTTGAACCATTCCAACTATAGCTAAGCAAATATGGATAATGATAGTCTAGTGGCTACACGATCTCGGAGACCGAATGCAGGTTCACGTTTAAAACACTTAATTGAACTAGAAGAAGAAGGTAACAGTGCCACTAGTCAGTTCATCGATGATGATGATGAGAATGTAAACTTGTTATTTCAAGAAGATGGAGAGGACGACGAAGAATTCATAGACGAAGATATAGACAACGATAATCTAAGAGGGATAGATGAAAGTGAAGAGGAGGAGGGGGAGGAGGAGGAGGAGGAGGGGGAGGGAGAGGAGGAGGATCAAGAAGACGGCGAAACCTCACGAAAGCGAACGCGTGAAGAAGATAACGAAACCATTGGTAATTCAGATGAAAACTTATCAGATTCAGAAATATCGGCTTCAGATAGCGATGAAAGCGAAGGAGAGAAGGAATTACAACGTCAAGAGAAGACAAAACGACGCAGGCTTACCAAACATTCCTTGATACCAACCATCAAAAAAGCAACAGTAGCAACCCCATCAACGAAAACTGCAAAAAGACGGTCTGCTTTGATTACGTCAAAATCATTGTTAATGACCGAAAGGCGTTCATCGTCGCGTTCAATAGCAGTTGAAAGTAAACAGGCCCTTATTGAGAAACTCAAAGAAAGTGAAGAGAGAAGAGCAAAATTTACCCCTGTTGTTCGAAAGAAACACGTGGAATTAACCCAAGAAGAGAAGATGGCGGAGGCAATAGAGACAGAGAGGATGAATATAGAAGCATTGAATAAATTCCGAAAGCAAGAAGTTGTGAAGAAAGAAAGACAACGGTATTTATTATTATCAAAACGAGTTAAACTTCAAAACGTCATTAGATTCCTCAGCAAAGAGACTTATATAACGCCAAGGGAAGAAGTTCAACAGGCTAGAAAGGACCTTGAAAAGAGTTTAAAGGGGAAAAAGAAAATAGGGAGGAAAAAGAAACTAGCGACCGACACCGAAGAACAACAAGAAGAAGAGCCCAAGTTGCGCATACCATTTGATATTGATTACAATCTACCCTTTCAAAAAGAAGAATTAGAAGTCAAAAGGAAAGAAGCAGAAAAGTTAAAACTAGAGAATCTATTGAAAAAGGAGGAGGAGGGGGAGGAGGTGGAGGAAGAAGAAATTAAAGAGCTTAACGGTGATACAACAGATAATGTTGTAAATGATGCAGAAGTGCTTATAGATGCAAAAACCGAGTCCGTTACAACCGATGACAATGTGGTACCGGATGACAAAATTCTCAAAGGTAATACTTCCAGTGATATTGATCAAGGATTAGATGACACCCTCGAGCACGACAATAGTGCCGAAGGCACAGGTAATGGTCAACATACCGAAAAGGCTAACGACGCACTGTTTCATGATCAAAAGCCGGAATATATAGAGGTAGAAACGGAACAAGAAAAGAGTTTAGACACCAAGGAAGATATTGTTATTTCCATAGAACATGCTACCTCATCAAGCAACCAAGAAGGAAGCTATACCTCAGAGGAAAAGGAAGAATCGAAACAATCAATTGGAAAAGAGGAAACCAACAGGTCTGATCAACCCATTGAGAACGGAACAGAAGAACAGAAACAACATATAGATCCAGCTGATTCTATACTAGATCAGAAGTCGTTGGAAAAAGAAGGCTCACATTTCATGGATGCTGTTGGCGAAGTCTCAAGTGCAGCGGCTCCACTGGATGGATGTTTACAACCATCAACTGTAGGAAATGGGGAAGAATCAAATATTAAATTAGAGGAAGGGAATGATATAGTTGAAGGCAAAGAAGAAAAGCGGGTGAAATTTGCAGATGAGCTAGACGACTCGATATCCATCGAACCTACTCCAATATCACCAGAGTCAACTGCGGCTTCAATTTCGACAAACCAAGAAGAACAAACGGAAGAAATTTTCCAAGGTCCTCCGCAAAAGGTATGGAGGAATACTTTGGTGCTCATGGATTTTGACGAAAACAAACGAGAATTCCGGTTCAATAACCCCGTGAACCTTAAATGTATTCTATTTGGCAAACAATCAACATTGCCAGCAAGTCGTAGATTCAAAGATGGGAAAACTGTCTTACATATAGGTAAAACAGACAATCCGTATGCCAGAGCACAGTCGCAACCCCCTGAAGATGTTCTATTCGAGCCAGTTTCTAATATAACCGAATCTAGTGCCATATTCGACGAATTGAAGCGGTTACCTAGACTAGGTGTTAAACAAGATATTGTTCATGAAGTGAGCGATACCGAACAACAAGAATCTCATGAAATTATCTTGAAAACACAGCCTCCCACCGGGTTATACCTACCAAATAATAATAGAAAGCCATGTATGATATCAGGTACAGAAGTGAAATATTTCGATCCAACCACTGGTATTCCATACAGTTCTGTTCTGGCCTACCGTACTTTAAAATTAATCGAAGTTGGTAAGATTCCTTGGATAAGCATGCTCCATGATGAAGTTGGAGAGATTGAGCTTTATGCGGGTAATCGTGATGGCATTAGACATGCAAAAGGGGTACCCGAAGGGTTCGACTAGGAGACCTAGTGTATATATATATATATATATATTTAAAATCTACATACCGACAGTACCTAAATATTTGTTAACGTTTCTACATATATATATGTAGCGACATTTAATCAGAAGCATGTTGAACATCTTTGGCATGGGCCTGTAACAAATCTGGTTGAAATTTCAGTAATTTTTCTTTTAACAACGGAACGAAATGTGTTTTGATTTGTTGTTTATAGGGAGAAATAATTTCAATTTCGTAATCGTCATCATCATGAATGAACTCAGGTATGGTGATACTAGCAGTGCCATTGCTGTTTTCTTCTTCTTCACCTTCTTTCTTTTCTTCCCATGAAACAGAAAATTGCAATTTTAAATCAAAAATACACAATACTTTCCCCCTTCTTTGAGTGACATCACAGTCTCCATTGATAGAATCAACAGAGGTTAGCACGAGTTTGCAGGCTTCATTTTCAAATTCCGTGTTTAGAATATTGTCGTTGAAATATTCTTTTGTCCAGCCTAAACAATTTCTGTCTATCCAGTGCCTGTTGAATGATACCAGTTAGTAACTGAAGTTCATATACTGTTTTATCCTAATTAATTATGCCACATACCAGTTATTTGGGTTATGTACTACCATCGTTGGTATCGGTGTGTTTTCTGTTTGAGTTTGAGTTTGAGTTTGAGTTCGAGGTCGATGATTTTAGAATTCTAAATTTATCATCGAGATTTTTTTTTTTCTCTATTCTTCGATGATATTCCGCCAGCTGGTTTTGATAATGTAGAGTTCCCCGAATTACAACAATGAATATACACCCCCCCAAAGGGGAATAAAAACTCTATAGAAACAAACACTCTACGAAGTTTCGAATGCAAACAGTTTTATTAAAAAAAATAGTAATAACCAGAGATAATCTTTTTTTTTTTTTAAAAAAAAATAAATAATGCTTAAGGATTTAGTATAAAATTTTTTTTTTGCAATCTTTTGTATGTACCCAACCAGAATGATGCAATGATAATATAGTGAACCATTTAGAACAACCACATTAAATAATATATATGCGGGTATAAAAAAAAACAAATTCCAAAGAAACCGAAACTAAGAAATAAATAACCCCCCCACCTATTCCGTGACCGATCACATATCAACACTCCAAGCATAAGGACTCTTGCTTCTTAAATGTTCTCCATATTTAAAAAACAAGAAGGGAATAGGAATCAACACCATCGCAAACAATGCCAACAACGTAGTAGCCCAATGTAAATTCATTTTCTCATACATTTGTAATCCAAACAAGGGAAAGATACCCGACATAATTGCTCTCACAAATGAGTTGGTAGCCATGGCCAGGGCCGCGTATAATCTATATGCTTCAACCGTATACGAGAAGATCCCATTGAACACCAAGATTGTCCCACACCCATATATACCTGATCCAAGCATGGGGACAGCCCAATGGATTGAAGGGTATGCTGTCCATGCGATGATGAACAATCCCACGGGGACTATAAACACCCCAATCATTAGTGATATAAATCTGTATTCCGGCTTAGACACCCCATTATTCTTATGAAGGAGACGTACGTACAATTTGTCCACGAAATACGGGGAGATCAATCCTGTAAGAACCATTCCTATCAATAACCCGATGAATGACATCCCTTGTTGAGGTAAATCGAAATCGTAAACCGTTTCAAAAATATAGGGAAAGGCAACAAAGAATAGATAAACAATGGCTAAGGTGAACCCAGTATAAAAGCATAACACTAATGTCATACTGTCTTTGAACATTAGTAATATTGGCCGTTTGGATGATATGATTACACTTTCGTACAAGCTAGTATTTGATCGTTCAATAGGCGAATAGTATTTATCATCTCCCGTTTCTTTTCTCAATCTTGCCGCCTTTTTCTTCAAGTTGATGGGTTCATAAGTTTCAGGAACAAAACATATAACCAAAACTAATAATACCACCGACCAAAGCAACATGATAATAAAAGTCCATATAAAGAACATACTACTGTTAACAAACCCAGATATTAACGGACCAATGCCAGGGCCAACGAACGGGGTTACTGAATACAACACCATGGACAAGGCCAATTCCTTATTGACGTCTTTTTTACCCTTTTCATGTTTATCTGCTTTGAACAAATCTGCAAATGATCCCGATGCAACACCTAGGAAACTGGAACCAAAAAACCCACTCATGAATCTTCCAAATAACATGGCACCAATGTTGCCACCAAAGACAGTTAAAATTTCAAACGCGATAGTTAGACTTATTCCCAAGATATATACCAATTTCCTGCCATGGAATTCACTTATGGGACTTAAAAAGATTGCACCAATACCTAAACCCCAAATATACAAAGATATACCTAAAGTACTTACTTCGTGACTAATGCGAAAGTGGGCCATAATTTGTGGACTTGCTAATGACCACGATGAAGAGATGCAAGTAACACACAACGAACCAAACGAGATAATCGAAACAATAACCCATTTATGAGCACGCGATAATCTGGATGCGTCTTCTTTATCATCCGCGCTGTCATTATCAGGGTCAAATTTCACCAAGTAAGGGTCATCTGGTTTGTCTGGCACTTGTTCTAGTTCTTCTGGTTCTTCAGCAACGTCAAACACTTCAACTATTTCCTTGGAATCTAGCAGAGCTACATCATCGGGTATGGCGCGTGGAAAGTGATCATCCACTGATGTTGGTTGTATTTCATGCTCTTCTGTAGGTTGTTCTTCTGGTGTTTGTTGCTCTTCCGGTGTTTGTTGCTCTTCTGGTGTTTGCTCTTTTTCCGTTTGTGGTTGTTCAGGGTGGTGAACTTCGTGGTCAACCACTTCAGAATATTTAATTTCTCCGGTCAGAGCTATCTCATCAGACATTGTATATGGTGTATAAACTTGAACCAGAGGTACAATATCACGGAAACGAAGGGAAAGGGATAGGCTTTATATTACCAAATGAAGGATTAGTAAGAAGAAACCTAAGAAAATTTTTAATTTTTTGTACGGCTCAGGTCCGATGTTGCGGTGGAGCGATCCGAATCTGTTTTTTTTTTGTATTTTTTTTTTACCAATTCGGTAATTCCGAATTTGGCTCATTAATTAGGCAATGCGGAGTTTTCTTTGTCAATTAGGAAATCCCGAATCTGATTTTACGAATAAGGCAATAACCGTGATTTCTCGGTTCGGGAGTTGTTAAAGCAAACCAGAGAAAGAGATACCATCCACTCACAGGGATGTTCATTTTCCTTTCCTTTTTCTTTTTCTTTTTTTACCATATGCACCAATATATTAAATATCTTATACGAGGGTCACATTAGAGAAGTTTGAGTTTCTAATGAGATTAATCTGCTAAATCCACCCACGCTTGTACCGTTGTTCAAAAATTTAAGAAAAGCAGGGACAATTGATGGTACAAATGAAAGGATTCCAAGTTTGCTGAAACATCTACAAAGCCTAGGGACTTCATCTTACTCGATTCATGCAAAGTTTGTGAATGATTCAAAACATCGCCCTATTCTATTTAGATTTTCATAATGTGTTTTCGGCGTGGAAACAGAAATTGGGGTTTGGTTAATTGTCACTGTTTATACTGATTTCTGCCCAGGTGAGTAATACCAAAGTATCCAAAGTATCCAAATTACACCTTAACTGCACTCCATTTTTTGTAATTCCTAATTAAAGCCGTGTCAGATGGCGCGATGGTGAAGATTTCGAATTTCCTTCTCCTGGTATTGGGTTGGGTAAGGTTATCTAATGTTGGTACCAGTTCACTTGATATTTTTTTTTTTTTTTGCCGAGATGCCAAAAGTATAAAATCTGATTCCAGTCGTTGCTTTGTTCAGTTTAATTTATTTTAGTTTAGTTTTTGCATGTATAGATATTGCGTTGGGAACTATGAAACTTTTCTTATAAAACAATTAGTAGATGTAAGAAATTCGAGTTCTGGACCCTAACTAGGTTTTGGAACTCAAGATACTTTCAAGTAAGAAAACTTGTTCATAGGTAAAAATTCAAATTGGGTATGAGAATATTGTTCATGGTGACGGAAGGAAAATAGATCCAAAGGCAATCAAGAAATCAAATCATTTTCTGATGATGCTATTGGTGGTGATGTTACTATTGTGGCTCTATGAAGAAGGATGGTTGGCTGTTTTTTTTGGGGGGGAGGGTAGGTTCTTGTATGTAACTTGAATACAAATAAGATAACCGTTGAATTATAAATAAAAGAACAATTCAAGGTGAGTGGTTAAGAGAGAGATAAAGCATAATAAAAATGGTACAAAATCGAGGAATCTGTTTGTTTATAAAGGATTCGGTGATTGTATTGTGCCGTGTGCGTAATTGTTCCAATAATGTACTGGCAGAAAAACAATTGCTGTGATTATAATGATTAATAATATTCCCACAATGTGTGGGCACGTGTTAAGCTACCACCACCACCACCATAACAAATCAGTTCTGATGCGTTCACACGAGCCAAGGATCTGTCAAACAAGCTTATAGTGTCCCATTCTCTGGTGTAGTTGGCCAACTTTGTTCAGCTTATCACCCATCTCCAACTATTGAGGTTTGGATGGACAAAACCACCTGGGACAGACAGACATTGTGCAGCAGAAAGACACGTCAAACTTTAAGAGACACGCCTCACACATTCATCTTCTCACCTTAATTAGATTTGTTTCCTTTCCTCCACTCTCACTCGCTATCAGAAATTTTCGGCGAATCTGTCAAGAGCAACAACAACAACAACAACAACAACATCGTCATCGTCATCAACTACACCACCACCACCACCACCAACTATTATACCTCTCCCCTCATAAGTATAGCTCCATAAAATACCGTTCATCACACACTTAAATATATATATACCTAGGTATCACCTTACCAGTATTTTTTCCTACCAGACACCACACGATCATATATATCATGTCACTTCCGTTAGCTTCGAAGGAAAGACTCGAGTTTGATGAAAAATCACTGTCTCCTTTTGCCCCAGTCCAACC
>JAJMHC010000332.1:0-11547 GCA_030582855.1 Hemisphaericaspora lyxosophila | reverse complement strand
GGGGGAAGGGGGGGAAGGTTTAATTTGAAAGTTGGTTAATGAAGTCTTTCTGATTGATGGCAAAGATTTGTGAAAATTCGAATGTCTATTTATAATGGAAGCAATTGAAACAGCAGTTGATGTATCACAAGTTGATGGTGGGTATCTTGGTTGTTGTAATGATTGAATAGAAAGGAATTAGTCAAGCTTTTTTTCCAGTTTCTAATGGCTGTCGACAAGAATTTCTCTTTGGTTTTCTTGATAAGGAGGGGTAGTGAAGTGATGAAAAAAATATCTTGATTTCAAATGATCATGTTCATGAAAGGAGAGTTGTGTATGGAATTATATAGCTTTGAAAATGAGAGAGGGAGACTGCCATTAATTTGGTAACGAAAACAAACGTTGCAAAATGGTTATTTTTATTTTTTTTTTAAAAAATAATAATTATCATGCATGCAAGATTTAAGTGGATTATTTTTTAGCAATTGGCAACAAAAAATATTTTTAGATTCTTCACTATTTATCGTGAAAGCAGTGCAATATTTCCCGTCGTCAATAAGTGAAGTCAGCAGAATTTAATCACCTATGAACTGGTGCAATGGACCTGAGGAATAGGTGGTAATACCAAAGCTGACGATTTCTCTAAATGGCCTTCGACTTTGAACTGAACTTTATCCCATATGAATACTGATTTCTACCAAAGAGAGAGAGAGAGAGAGAAAAAAAGCATTAAATAGAGAACTACGAAGAAATCTCAGCCAAGCCTTCAATAAAGAAGGTAACATTTCTTCCCCATTGATTGTTCTATAGATGGAACGAATGCCTTGATGTACGATTACACCGGCATAATGATGCTGACCAAAAGTGGTTTAATTACCAGCATATATATTAAAGGGCGCATATCTTCATTGTTCATTCTAATAAGTAGGTGGTTATGATACTGTATGGTTTGCAAATGGCTGGTAATTAGGAATGCAACCCTATTGTGTAATTGAACTTTAGATTATTTTTTGAGATGGTTTTTTTTTTTTACGGTTCGGTTAAATCTCAGTTGAAAAATAATTTCAACCAAGGCCAGCCATCCCAAGAATGATCAACAAAGAAAATTGGCAACGACTGAAAGAGAACGATCAATGACCACAAAGAAAAAACAACATTGAAGTGGGTGTCTATTTCCATTAAAGATGACCCAAGGATGTGAATGAAACAAACCAAGAGAATCGATATCGGTCACGGAAGGAATTTAATATTAGCATGGCAACCAAGATTATCGGCCATATAACTAATTAAAGCATTATATTGAATCTCCTTGGTTTCCGCTCCACTCCGCCCCACCTCCACCTCCACCTCCACTTCCCCCCCCCTTAATTCCCCCTTTCCAAATATACTCTCTTTGTGGTTGAGTACTCTTCTGAAAAGGGATTGTTTCTTTCCCTTTTCTATAATTCACACTTTCTGTCATTTCTGTATTTCAACCCAAACCCTATCGGTATTTTGTTTCTTCCAGTGGTATCTACAGATAGATTCTATTCATTTACCTACATCTCCTTTTCTATTGCATCTAGATCTAGAATAACAGTCGTTTGCCTGACCAATGATGGAAAGAGTGGTTTTTTGCTGAGGAAATGTAACATAGACCATGACGCCTCTCCACATGGGGGTGTCACTCTTTTATCGTCCACTGGTTCAACTTGAGGTACTTGTCTGCAGTGAAACATAGAAAGAACTGACGCCTTATTTTGTGGTGTTAAATCTCTTGGCCAGCCATCCCACTGTTAAGAACGCATTTGCCAGCAACTTTTTTCTTGGGCACTTGGGTCATTGTTTAGGGTACAAAAAAAGAATAATATCGTTGATCGTAAATGCAATGAAATATAGTTCATCATACCACCACAATACATATATTTCTCCAATATGGTGTTGTTGAAAGGTTCTTCGGTTATATACATGAGATGCGTTTTTTTCTACTGCGCGCCATGCAGAAGTGCTGGATATTCCGTCCACTTTTTTTTTTTTGGCCTGAAACACACTTGGGAATATTTTTTTTTGTCGAAAAAAATACGTGGTACTTTTAATATGTTCGAGATTTTTAGAAATTCCCAAAGACAGTGTGCCCTTATTTAACCGGCGGCAATCATGCAAAGTTCTGATGTTTCTTCGTTATGCACCACTCAATGAGCCGAAAGATCGAGAATAATTAACTCATTATGCAGCGTGCAGGGTGCATTTTGAGCAAATATTTTTAACTGGCTAATATCTTCAAGTGCAATCACCACATACAACAGTTTTATCTTCCGGTAATGCTTAGCAGTGAGTGGCAAAGAATGGGATTGGGTCATACTTGCCAATGCAAATGGTTTGTTCCCGGATATTCTACATCTGCTGGGGGGGATATGGCCAGCAAACACTATGGTATATTCTAAATCGTCTGCTCTTTAATTCGCTAGTTTCACTTAGTTTACATCTGGTGTTTGCTAGGTGAGGATTTCTCTGTAATAAAGCGTACTTTTCGTGATATTAACGAATTCTTCGGGGGGTGGTAACTATTCTCAGGGTGTCAATAACCCCCACAATCCCTGGATAATCAGGTTGAATTGTTTCCTTTAGGTGAATTTCTTTTTTAGTAATCAGTCCTAAAAGCAATTTAAATTAGGGAGAATGTGGCACAGGGATGGATAGTTTAGGTGTTGCAATTGAGGCGTCGTCTAATTAAGACCAATTGGGAGGGAGAGGTTTAGATTTTCCAATATAGATATATAGAATAGTGTAACTTTAGTGATTCTAATGGTTGTTGCTTCAATTGGGCCGTCGATCGGGTTACAATAAACCTTTGGTTTTTTTTTTTTGCAACACATTCTCTTGTGTAGAATTTGCCCCAAATTTCAACCAAATTTGCTCCAAATTTTCAACCACACCAGTAAACTACAAACTAAGAAAATACTTATCAAAGCGAGGATTAGAGTTGGTCAAAGTAGGCTGAATAGAGAATATAAGATGAAATACGGCTGAACATATTACCAAACATGGAACAATATCCGTACTAGTAATCAAATATTCAACAAGTGAACACATGAAAAATATATGATGCTAATAAATTCTGAGGTGGTCAGAAAAATTGCATTATTTACTACACGAGAATAAGATTTGGAAACTTTTCAAGTAGTTTACAGTTACACTAGTAATGTTTTTCCTGGTAGATCTCTGCCATGGAAATATACCCCCCCCCCCAATTCAAAAAAAACATATACGAATTCAGCAAAACGGAGATCGACTTGCATGACTGGGGGTGGTTCTTACTTTACTATTTGCGTCGTCACAATGTGTAATTTTCCCATACGCATCGTCAATTTCACAGTCGCCGGAATTTCCGCGAATTAATATGGGGCTTATGGTTTTTATCGGTCTAGGTTGGAAGGACAAAACAAAAAGATAAATTTAGAACATAACTTTACAACCAACATAACTTGACACACTAAGATTCCACAAAAAAAAAAAAAAGATAGCAACTTAACGTTCGCGGGTAGAATTGATTATTGTCGACAACGTCCACACCCTCTCCCCCTCAATTTCGTGAATTTCAGGTTATTATTATTAGATTACGTAGTTGATGTCATTCCATTTCGTCTAAATGTGTAACAGAAAATCCCTGTTACACCTCCCCTCGTGATTTGTTTTTTCTATGCAGCTTTCTGGAATATACTAATCAACTACAAGTGGGAATCTCTCGTTTGACCACACTACACAAACAAAAATACCATGGTGCCATTTAATTGGAGTAGCGGTCAATTTGAAATCAGCAAAAAAAATCCTAAAAGGGAAGCAACTTCCCCCTTTGAAAGATTCCTGTTTTATTGTTTACGGAATTCGGGAGGCTTTAAGTAGGAGATTTATTTATTTTTTTCCCGACATCCAATAGAAAGCAGTGTCCATTTTCACGTGTGATTAAAAAAAATACACGAACGGTAAAACGAACACAATGGCGTTGCCAGAATTTCGGCGAAATTTACAGGTTACCTTATTTTTTTTACACATTAGCTCAACATTCCCAACAAATTCCGCCGAAAATTCAGGTTATCTATAGAAGACAATAAAATAATAATAATCCCTCAGTAAAAAAATTTTTCTTCTACACATAACGACGTTGACCCCTATTTCCTCGTAGTATAAATAATCTATTACTTCGCTGTTTTATTTCCTGATCTTGATACTTTTCCCTTTTTCCCTTTTCTCCTTTTTTTTCCCTTTTCATTAACAAAACAATTGATCATTATGACCTCAATTAACTTCAAATCTACCAAGTCTGTCACTAAGGACGACCACTTATACACCAAGTTCACCTATGAAAACTCTGTTGTTGAAAAGGATGCTGCTGGTAAATTCCACGTCACCCCCACTGCTGAAGACTATGAATTCAAGTTGGATTTAACTGTTCCAAAGGTTGGTTTATTATTAGTTGGTATTGGTGGTAACAATGGTACTACTCTTTGCAGTTCCATCTTGGCTAACAAGCATCAAATTTCCTTTGAAAACAAGGAAGGTGTTGTTAAGCCAAACTATTACGGTTCCGTCACTCAAGCTTCTACTATCAAGATTGGTATTGATAAGGAAACTGGTAATGACGTCTATGCTCCATTCAACTCTATTGTTCCATTTGTTAACCCAAACGATTTAGTTGTTGACGGTTGGGATATCAGTGGTTTATCATTAGGTGATGCTATGAAGAGAGCCAAGGTTTTAGATATTGATTTACAAAAGCAAATCTATCCACATTTACAAGACAAGAAGCCAATGGAATCTATCTATTATCCAGATTTCATTGCTTTAAACCAAAAGGAAAGAGCTGATAACATTTTCAACAAGACCGAGTCTGGTGAAATCAACACCGGTGACAAGTGGGCTGATGTTGAAAAGGTTAGAAAAGATATTAGAGATTTCAAGGAAAAGAACCAATTGGATAAGGTTATTGTGTTGTGGACTGCCAACACTGAAAGATACGCCGATGTTTTAACTAACGTTAACGATACTGCTGACAACTTGATTGCTTCTATTAAGTCTTCTCACGAAGAGATTGCACCATCTACTATTTTCGCTGTTGCTTCTATTTTAGAAAAGATTCCATACATTAACGGTTCTCCACAAAACACCTTTGTTCCAGGTGTTCTTGAATTAGCAGAAAAGTATGGTTCTTTTATTGGTGGTGATGATTTCAAATCTGGTCAAACTAAGATAAAATCTGTGTTGGCTCAATTCTTAGTTGATGCTGGTATTAAACCATTAAGTATTGCTTCTTACAACCATTTAGGTAATAATGATGGTTATAACTTGTCTGCTCCAAAGCAATTTAGATCCAAGGAAATCTCCAAACAATCCGTGGTTGATGATATGATTGAATCCAACGAAATTTTATATAACAAGGAATCTGGTGACAAGGTTGACCATTGTATTGTTATTAAGTACTTACCAGCTGTTGGTGATTCCAAGGTTGCCATGGATGAATACTATAGTGAATTAATGTTGGGAGGACACAACAAGATTTCTATTCACAATGTCTGTGAAGATTCTTTATTAGCTACTCCATTAATTCTTGATTTAGTCATTGTTACTGAATTCTTGGAAAGAGTTCAATATAAGAAGACTGACGAAGAAAAATACCACGATTTCTACGCTGTGTTGACCTTGTTGAGTTATTGGTTGAAGGCTCCATTATCCAGACCAGGATTCAAGCCAATTAACGGTTTAAACAAGCAAAGACAAGCTTTGGAAAACTTGTTGAGATTATTGGTTGGGTTACCAATTAATAACGAATTAAGATTCGAAGAAAGATTATTGGTTTAATTTTAAATAGAGTGAGAACGATGCCGTGCATTGTTTGATGTGTATATGTTTTAATAATAATAATAGTAATAATATTTATTAATCAAATCATTGTGTAAATTTTTGGTGGGTGAGAACACTTTTAGGCGAAGTAGGAGTTGGTGGACATGAAATGACGTATGCACATGCATGCACATAAACTGGGGACGGAAACATACCCCACATACTAGAAGTTTACATGGGGACAGGGGGACAGGGGGGACATAATAGCAAAGGCTACTAATTTGGCAATGGCCTAATTACATAATATCTGACCCCATAGTCTAATTTAAGCATTTATAAATCAAACCTAAACCTAAACTGAAATTGTGGTTTGTTAAGATTTGGTTTTTATGGGGGGGGGGGGAAGAGGTAATCTAAAGTAAACAGTCTGAGTTAAAAAAAAAAAGTGAAGAATCTACAATATCTAGCTGCCAGTAACTGACCTTAGGTTATGAATATACATAAATAACAAGTTGGCTTTTTCTTTTCTTGTATCTATAGTCAATCTCTACAAGATTTCTCGTGGGGAGTGAGTAGGTGAGTGGGTGGGTGAGTGAGTGAGTGAGTGGGTGGATAAATGACTGAGCGTTGCTAAGAGCCAAGAAAATCCATGGCGGCGCTAGTTTAATTTTTCTCCCATTAGGTGACGAAATACGACAAGTTGCGTCAACCATATGCTTTCGGTACCTGTAAGTGGGCTTTTGTTGGGCCCCTCACCTAGAAATTGTATAGTGAACTTTTGACGAGCTGGAAACAGACACAGTTGACGTATGTTGCACAAAACACCACGGTATAGAACATATTGTCACCCTATCCATAATACACGAATAGACGGGAAAACTTGGCATACAAAAGCCTGTTGCAAACTATAAAAAGTTAGTGGGACCCCTCCCACAAGCCAAAAAAAAAGAAAAACAAATTTTTACACTTTTCATCTTGGATTTGGGGGTCACACAATTTTCATTGGCATTAATACCGATTGTGGTTCCATGAACTTAATATTACTTATTACCTTCACTACATTGAAATCCACCACCATTTACCATTGTATACATATACCATGATGCATATACGTAGAATAGGTATACCTCGGAAGTCAGACCACTGGCATGGCGAGCCTCGGCAAAAAGGGATATTGTCCAGAAAGAGAATTAACACATACTTTCTCTCTCATATTCACACACACACACACAACTGCACAGGCAGAACAGACCAAGGACAATCAACAAATCGTACGGCTTAGAGGAAGAACAACAAACAAAGAAAAACAAAAAAGTCTAAAGCCGATGCATGGACTAGGTGATATTATTTACGAAGTCCATCCCCATGTGAGTGTAAAGAGGATTTTGATACCCCTCGCTTATTTAGTACTTTTACTCTCTTGCCGTATCAAGGGGTAGGTGAGTGGAACCATCTGACCACTGGAAAGCGGAGGTGTTTTCTCCCCCCCGACAAGCAAAAAAAAGACAAACCTTAAACCAAGATCTAAACAAACTTTTACGAAAGAGGGTGAGTTGCAAGGTAAAGGCTATACCGTAGTCAACCACATGAGCCGTATCTAGTATGTCAATCGGGAACTAACTCAGGAGATGTCGGTGTAAGCACCCTCAAGTGAAGTCTAATTGAGCCGCTGATTTTAACAATAGTGGGCATTGTCTCGCTGCCTTAACCGTGAACTGCCTAATTAGGAAAGTTACGTATTTTAAACTTACTCAACAAAATTAATTTCTTTTTGTTTTTCTTGATTTGTGCTTTGGTTAAGTCTGCGAACTTGTGGTTTTGCTTATAAGTGTCCTGCTTCTCCTCCTTCTTCTTGATTCTTGTTACTCCTCCCTCCCTAAACACAACAATCCTTTTTAATTTTTTTTTTTTAAAAAAGATTTTGCCACTTGCTGTACTTTTTTTGTTTTTACAACCACCACCGTTCCAGTTAATCACTTAATCATCCCCCCCCCCTCCTCCCCCCTTATTTCACATTACAATGGCTCCATTAACAGTCCCAGTAGGCGAAGCTAGACCGGGTGAAACCGCACCCAGAAGAAAAACTTCTTGTAAAGATGCCCCATTGACTAGACCCAAGGATAGTAAAGCAAACACCATTGCCGAGTTTATCGAGGAGTGTGTCGAGAGAAATGGTAACACTGATGCTATGGGTTTCCGTAAATTAGTTGACATCCACACTGAAGTTAAACAAGTCACTAAAGTCATCGATGGCGAACAAGTGAAGGTTGATAAGGAATGGTTATACTATGAATTATCTCCATATCAATATATTAAATACCCTGATTTGTTAAAATTGGTCAAGACTTATTCTAGAGGTTTGATTGAATTGGGTCTTAAACCAAACCAAGAATCTAAATTGATGATTTTTGCAGGTACGTCTCATCAATGGATGCAATCATTTTTTGCTGCCAATTTCCAAAATATCCCAATTGTAACTGCCTATGACACATTAGGTGAACGTGGTTTAACCCATTCCTTGTCCGAAACTGAATCAACTGCTATCTTTACCGAAAATCTGTTGTTCACATCTTTGATTAAGCCATTAACCAAATGTCCCCATGTTAAATATATCATTCATTCAGAATCCATCGACCCAGAAGATAAGAGGCATGGAGGTAAATTGTACAAACATGCCAAGGCGGCAAAAGCAAAAATCTTAGAATTAAGACCAGATATTACATTTGTTACCTATGATGAAGTTGTTGCCATGGGTAAAAATTCCAAAGTTGAATTGCAATACCCCAAATCAGAAGATTTATGTTGTATAATGTATACTTCTGGATCTACTGGTGATCCAAAGGGGGTTGTCATCAGCAATGCCAACTTATTGGCTTCCATTGGTGGGTTATCTGTTGTGGCAGGGAGAGATTTGGTTGCTCGTAGCGACAGAGTAATTGCCTTTTTACCATTGGCTCATATTTTTGAAATGGCCTTTGAATGTATGTCCTTCTGGTGGGGGGTGCCATTGGGTTACGCCAATGTTAAAACCCTTACCGAGGCATCATGTAAGAACTGTCAAGCCGATTTAGTTGAATTCAAGCCAACTGTCATGGTTGGGGTTGCAGCCGTTTGGGAATCAGTCAGAAAAGGAGTGTTATCAAAAGTTAAGCAAGCTTCTCCATTACAACAGAAAGTCTTTTGGGCTGCTTTCAAAGCAAAATGTGCATTTAGAGATTATCATTTACCCGGTTCAGCAATTTTTGATGTGGTTTTCAAAAAAGTCAAACAAGCTACTGGTGGTCATTTGAGATTAATCTTAAATGGTGGTTCACCAATTTCTCGTGATGCCCAAGTATTTGTGTCAACTTTGATTGCTCCTATGTTATTAGGGTACGGATTGACCGAAACTTGTGCTAATGCTACTGTGGTGGAAATGAGTGCATTCGATTTTGGCTATTTAGGTACTTTAACGGGGGCAATCACAGCAAAATTAATCGATGTGCCAGATGCCGGCTACTTTGCCAAGAACAACCAAGGGGAAATCTTATTAAAGGGAGCATGTGTAACTTCTCAGTATTACAATAATGAAGCCGAAACTGCCGCTTCATTCACCGATGATGGCTGGTTTAAGACTGGAGATATTGGTGAATGGACTTCAAATGGTGGATTAAAGATTATTGACAGAAAGAAGAATTTAGTCAAGACCCAAAATGGTGAATATATTGCTTTGGAAAAATTGGAATCAGTATATAGATCATCACCATTAGTATTTAATGTTTGTGTTTATGCTGATGAAACCAAGGTTAAACCTGTTGGAATCATTGTTCCCATTGAAAATAATTTGAGATCAGCTATTCTTGATGAAAAGCTCTATACTAAAGAAGAATTGGATGCTTTGTCTTTTGCGGAAATATGTCACGATAAGAAGGTGGTCCATTTGATGAATAAATCATTAGTGGCCACTGCCAAACCTCAAGGATTGAGAGGTATTGAATTATTACAAAATGTCGTGTTGTTGGATGAAGAATGGACTCCTCAGAATGGTTTCGTCACTAGTGCTCAGAAATTACAGCGTAAAGCCATCTTGGCTAGTTGTAAAGAAAGAGTTGATGCTGCTTATAATAGTTAAGTTAGAAGTATGCTAATCGGAAGCATAGCAGATACATGGTTAATGAGTTCCCCCGCGGAGTTGATTTTATGTTTATTTTTATGTTTATTTTATTGTTTGTTGTATGTAGACGCTTCTATATATCATATTGTTTAAGTAAGTTTTGTTTTAAATGTATAGCCCAGTTTAATTTTGGTCATTACAAAAAAAAGTGTAGAGAGAAAGTAGAGAAAACTATCACCCTGGTTTTAATTTTTGATAAATATACATATACTCAGTAATAACTACACCCCTTTGAACACCTTTTTAACCTCATCTAATCCATATCCCTCATTCAAACACAATTGCAACAACAATCGAGACTTTTGTGGATTTAAATACCCCCCCGCAATTGCATTTCTAAATGTGACATTCTCCCCATTCACATTCACTTTAGGTAATGATCCAATAGGTACCATCCCATCCATAGATCTCTTACTATACACGATGGGGAAATTTGGGGGGAGATTCAAGTCAGCAAGGAATTGGTTTGTTATTTCTGACATTGATCCGGCACCCATAGTTGCCAATACGATCCCTTTGGCACCCAATTCATTGATTGCAATTTCTATAAGTCTGTTATTGAATCCTTGATGGGCATAGATGACGGGGATTTCCGGCATGGAAATAATTTCATTGGGGTTGATGTGGAAATAGGTTAGTCCTAATGGTTTTGAAGGAGGGAAGAAATATCTGATTTCATTATTGATGAAATTCCCAATATATCCCTGCCCGATAGACTTGAAAGTATCTAAACTGTTTGCATTTGATTTGGTGATGTAGAACCCACTACCGATTCTATCATTAAGGGCAATTAACACCCCGCGGTCTTTGCTTTTTTTATGTGAGGCGATAACGATAGCTTGATAGAGATTCATAGGACCGTCACTGGAGATGGCCGTTGATGGACGCATGGAACCACAAAACACAATCGGCTTCACAGTATTGATTGTAGATTGAATGAAAAAGGCGGTTTCTTCCATAGTATCGGTACCATGAGTAATAACTATCCCATCGTAATTTAACAAATCAGTTTGAATCTTTTGATATAATAATAGCATCTCACGACATGTCATTTCTTTGGAGTCGATATTCATTACTTGTTCATATTCTAGTTGACATTTGTTAGATAAGTCAGGGATGGAACTGATTAATTCTTCAATGGTTAAATCGACTTCATACCCGGCAGTTTGATGTGACGTCAACCCTTTGGATGCGATGGTCCCCCCTGTACCTAAAACTTTTATATTAGGCAATCCTGTGGCGGTTTCAAAGTCGGATATATTGGAATTTACCGAGTTGGAACGATACCTCAATTTAAATGATGGATGATCAATGTCCAGGGCATGACTTTCGATATCCACAGTAGTGCTCTGGGATTCGTTAATTGGAGCGAGGGTACTCATAGTAGTGACTGATATAACTGAATGAATTGATCCTGGTTGGCTCATGTTGTTTTGTGACTTTTTTTTTTAATTTTATGGAAAATTAAAGAGATCTGATGGTGGATTTATAATTGCCCGAAAAAGGCCGAAGAGCATCATTATAAATAATTCTTGGGTGCGCGGCTTCGTAGAAAAAAGCCGTTTGGCATTTTTTTTTAATGCCAATGACGATTTACC
>JAJMHC010000331.1:0-11670 GCA_030582855.1 Hemisphaericaspora lyxosophila | reverse complement strand
ACTGCCAACAGCAACAGCAAAGAAATAAACCAAGGTGAAAGTCATAACGGCAAGCATCAAGGCATAGCTAAAGATATCTGGCACCACATAAAGTATCAATCTAATAATTTCCCTAAATGTAGAAGATACCCTGGAAAGAGATCTTGCTGGAGTGGCAGAAGCAGGTTTACCAGTGGTAGTCTCTCTACTCGAATCAACTTTTGAACTAACATCATCAGAGTGACAAGCACTACTAGTAATATGATGCACATCCACACTCACCCCAGCACCAACGACATCGCCAGTTAATTCCTGATGTTTGTCATTATGCCACACCACTTCTTCTAAATAAACCCTCACGAAAACCAACAATCTTCCGAAAATAGCAGCAAAGAACAACAATAAAAAGATCCCAAATGCTTCTCCTTTATTACTGGCCGCTAATCCATTGAACATCACGGGATAGTGTTTGAAATCAGTAGTGAAGTACATGTGCATGCTGCCCATACCATCGGACATCCCTCCGTGGTCGTGGCTGCCTGTTTCCATAGACATGGTGGAACTGGTAGCGTGCATGGCATTGGAGGCCATGGCTGCCATTCCCATCATGGTGGAAGTGGCTGAAGCAGTATTCATATTCATTTTTGCAGTTTTAGTAGTAGTAGTAGTGGTAGTGGTGGTGGTTGTTGTTGTTGTTGTTATTTCTATTAGGTAATGTACTGTGTGTAAGTTACAACTGAAGATAATGACCGAAATTATACTCTACTTATATACCCAACCCGCCAGTTATGCCAGTCATCCAGACATCCACCATGAGCAAATTATTTGTAGCCGTTTACAGTCAAACACGGAATTGGGGGTTGTGGATGAGTGAAAAAAAAATGTGCGCAAATTAAATCTTTCCTAATTAGGAAGTTGCCTCCGATATCTCGCACTTGTCCTTAATTTGATCTATTTTCATCTATTGGTTAGAGGATATTGGTGAGAGTATATTGGTTAGAGTACATTGGTTAGAGTACATTGGTGAGAGCACTGGTCAGACCTGAGTCATATTATTAACTGTCTATAAACTGTTACATATTCCGTGTCTCAAACACGCTCTCTTTATCTTTCTCTTTCTCTGTCTCAAACACGCTCTCTTTATCTTTCTCTTTCTCTACTCCTCTACTCCTCCTCTACTCCTCCTTCTCATCAATAAAAGTACATCGTTGACTCTTATCATTCACCAAAACATGAAAATCCAACCACTCAGAAGCAATAAACCTGCCCCCACACGCCAAACAACTACCAAATAAAGGCAATTTATCGGTCAAGGTATGGGCCGCTTTTCCTTTCGGATCATCGAATTTGAAATGCAGATGTAATAAATGTTTCTTATAATCATAAGGACGGTTGAAATATTGAGTGCGGTGATTACACATGTATTTAGGATATAGACATTGGAATCTTCCTACTTCGTTATGTATCCTCATGTGACGGGTCAAGTCTCGACTGATGTATTTATCACATACTGAACACACTGCCCCTTTTGATGTTCGTTTTTTGGATTGGAATGAAGAATTACGTGAAAGTCCTTCTCCTAATCCACCTCCACTTGGGGGTTGTTGTACACTGCTGGATACACTTTGATCAGATTGACTTCTGGGGATGGATGGTTGGGAATGGTATTCTTCGGAATTTTCCTCGTGTTCAGAATATTCCCCTGGACTGAGGGAGGATTGTTCATTGTCTAGAATCACGACATCTTCATTTGAATAGGCTCTCTTTTTCAAAAACCCTTCTGGAGGAGAAAGGAATTCGGCATTATTGGTGTTGATGGGGGTGGTTTCTGGATGGGGGGAATTATAAATATCTACTGCCATTGGGTCAAATCCCACATTTCTGCTGGTCCCCTGTTGTAACATATCAGTTTGTGAATGTTGATGCAGGGGTGGCTGCAGTGGATGTTGTGACAGATGGGAGTGGGTATGGGACTGATGTTGTGACCCTCCCTCTAGGGAAAATGGAAAATCGGTAAAAGTATTAACGGGAATAGATTCCTGTTGATCACTATAATGAGCACTATTATTATCACTAGTAGTATTTCTTGAAACCGTTTCGGTACCTTTTAAATATTCTTCAAATGTTTGGTTAAAATTATTCACATTTGAATTAATCGCCGGCGAGAAGAAATCTCCTGTGTTTAAAGTAGGATGACTAGTTGACATTTCAAAATATCCCCCGCCACCAGCTGATCTAGCCGTATCCATGGAGGGGGTGATATTAAATGACGGAAGGGACATACCAAGACTCTCCTCGCCCAATTCTAAATCATTATCAAATCTCAAATATTCTCCAGCACCTCCAGCACCTCCACTTGCACTACTGATAGTACTATATTGAGCAGGAGTAAATACAAGTGAAGAAGGAATCCGATGTCCTCCCCCAGGAGTCCGATTCCAATAATCGGCTCCCGAATCAGATTGTGACGAAGTTATGACTCTTTGGGATGTGGCTCCTCCCCCGCCTCCATTGAGTGGTTTTTTATTTATTCCTTCTAATTTAATATGAAAGCCTGGATTTCTGTTCTTTTTAGGTCTGCCTCTTTTCCCCTTCGGTTTGATTTCAATCATTGAACTTTCATCAAATGTGGGGTGTCTTACCGGTGGCAGTCCACTGGTTTCCTCCAATACTTTCTGTTGTTGCTGTTGCTGTTGTGCCTGGCCCTGATTAAAGAAAGGTGGTTGGGCCACTTCAGGAGAACCAAACTGGCCAGCATGTGACGATTTATTATAATACCCCGTGTCGGTGGGCTGAGAATAATCACTATTAAACCCTCCAGGGGCGAAATTGTCGTCATCTTCGGGATATTCTTTGATTTGAGATTGCATCATATGATTGGAGGGATATACAGGAAGTGATTGCTGTCGTATAGATTGAGGTCTTTGAGGAAACGTTCCCGAGACAGGGGAGACGTCCGGTACGTATGATTGAATGGAACTGTCTGGCAATTCAAGTGGTTGTTGTTGTTGTTGCTGTTGATACGAGTGGTCTCCATTGTTATAGTATCCTTGTTGGTGATGGCGCTGCTGTTGTGGATGAAGAGGGGGTGAGAAATGTGGTTCGGTAAAGCTTGATGAATGGGTATGAGTGTGTCCATTATGTGGAGGTGCTGCTGAAGGTGTGTGTGCTGGTGGTCTTTGACGAGGAAGTTGTTGGTTTAGGTGTGGTTGCTGTTGTATGAGCTGGGCATACTGTTGTTGAATAAGGTTGTCGTTATAGTAGTGATCTATCCTTGATGAAGGAACAGAAGCAGATATTCGATTGGAAAAGTATTCATATTCGTCGTTGTTAGGTTCTTGCTGTTGTTGGTGTTGGGGGTGTTGGGGGTGTTGGTGTTGGTGCTGGTGCTGGTGCTGGTGGTTGTTTATCCTGTTATCAGTATAACCTGAAGACAAGTTTCCGAGCTGTTGTTGTTGTTGTTCTTGTTCTTGTATACTGAATAATGATTTCTTATCTTTAGGTGCAGAAGTTGAGGAATTTTCAACGAGGTGGTTAAATAAGGTTTCAGGTTGTAGTTGAAGTTGTTGCTGAGAATGTTGATGTTGTTGTTGAGGGAGTGGTTGAGGGAGTGGTTGAGAATTAGTGTAAACGTCCTTGTCCCTCTTGATAGAATAATGGGAAGAGGGATTGGAATCGCTAGTGCTACCACTAAGTGCCATTATAGACTGTGTGTTACTACTCTTAGTGGTGGTGGTGTTTGGTGGTGGTAGCGGCGATGTATAACTATAAGTAATAAGTAAGGAATGTTAAGGTTGTATAGTTTGTGACCAAAAAAAAAATCTTATGCAAAACATTCAAATCTTTTTTTTTGTTTCAGTTGAGCTTTCTGTGTTTCTCTTACTTTAATTCTCTTCAATTGTTTTCACTCTTTTCTCTTAGTCACTTTTGTATTTTCTTGGTGGCTTGGAAGAGTAAGAAATTGGAGGGGGGGAAGGGGGGAGACATACAGAGAGACAGACAGAGGGAGGGACAGAGAATACTAGTAGAGTAATAGAGAGCAATAGACAGAAATATCCTTTATTTTTTCACAGTTTTTTCCCTTTTTCTTTGTTCCAATTGAAATGCTACTTCAACTTGCACTAGAGGCACCTCGAACAATTCTCAGGAACAATGGACGGGAACAATAGAGAAAGAATAATAATAATTATTACGGAGTCTGTGATACTCCAAAACAGCAATCTAGATCTTCTCACCATACTGGAAATGCATTGCCACTTAAATATCTTCCACAACAACAACAACAACAGAATTACCACATTTTCCTCTATTACGCTCGTTTCACTTTCAATTGTCATTTGCTCTATGCTGGCTACTATTGGTTAACCAACACTCTTGCTAGTACTATCACTATTCCCCCTTCCCACCACCTCCACTACTCCCAATACTACCACTACGGACTTAAGAACTTGTTTGTTTTTTTCTTGGGGGTGGATTATCAATTACTGGAGTTCGTGCATAGACAATAAAATGGGGCTATTTCAGGTGTAGATGATCTTAACTGGACGATGTTAGCTATCAGGAAACTACTTTTCTTGCTGTTCCTCTTGCTCTTCTTCGTCATCGTAGTTCCTTCTGTTCTCGGAATAATTTTGGATCTGGCCGGAAATGTCCCTTCTTTTTTTCTTTGTGTTTTGTTAATTTGTGTGGAGAGTGGGCACCGAGGCGGACGGACAGTATTTTCTAAACCAAATTGCTGTGATGATGAGTTTTTGGGCGGGGGTGGGAGGCGGAGGTGATCAGCTGTTTAGGCTCTCTCCCTATTGGATACGTAATTGCTTTACGTCACTCTCATTAGATAATAGATAAACAGCACATATCTGAAACATTGTCTTGGTATCTCTTAAGTATTAGTAGACTTCCCAAGAAATATTAATTGCCTGGGGTGGCGTGGGGGGGAAGGTTGGACACTATTGTTCTTTTTTCTTGACATGCATATATCTGGTTGCAGAATTGATTAAGAAATGCAATAGAAATATCTAAACGTAGTTGGTGTTTGTTTCTTGGTTATTCCAAGTGTAAAATAAAATTTCTTACCTCTCTCTATTTCTCTTGGTCTGTCTGGCTGTCCATTTGTCTTTCTGTTTGTCTGTCTGTGTGTGTGTCTGTCTGTCTGTCTGTTTGTCTGTCTGTCTGTTTGTCTGTCTCCATATGGATCCATTTACATCCAACTGACCAATACCCTTTTTTATCCTCTCATGGTAGCGCACGCCACAAAAAAATTATGTTGATGTCAGTCATATTTTTATAGACGTCATATTAATTATATCTATAGAATTCTTTTTGACTTCTGCCCCATGATTACCTCATGCGTTATTATAAGGCGTTAGCTGTAATTACATATACCGCTATGCAGTAAGCTACGTCAACCCATCTTCGCACAACTGCAGGTGCCATGATATAATTAATGTATCTTCTTTTATTTTGTTTGCAAATGATATAAAACGTAATCAGAACATACAGAATACCAATGCCCAACACCGATTACAACAAGTTGGCTTTAGGGAATTTGATAAATTATAACTATACCTGGTTAAATACTCTACCATACTATATAAAGATCTACTATTAATAACACAACATACATACCTCGCGTCACGTATAAGAATTAAACGGCTGTTCCAGCTCACCACTCTCTCTCTACCCCGCCAGTTGAACTACTACTACTGTTACCACCACCACCACCACCACTACCTGCTTCTTCTTCTACATAAGGACATCGACTCCTCTTATCCTCAGTCAATATGTGAAACTTCAACCACAGTTCCCCATCAGCACGATATCCACAAACACAATTCCCCCAATGCTCAAGCTTCTCACTTAAATTATGTAATTTCTTAATTTTAGAATCATCAAATTTGAAATGTCGATTTAATAAATGTTTCTTAAAATCATAAGGTCGATTAAATTTCCCCAGTTTGTGAATACATTCCGATCGTGGGAACACACACTGGAATCGACTTTCTGATTGATGGGTTCGCATGTGTCGTGACATATCGCGGGTGATTTTCTTATTGCAGATGGTGCATACTGTTGGATCTATAAATTGGGCTTGGACTAGTGGAACACTGATGCTGGCATTGGAGTTGATCATGCTGGTTAGATCGGGATAGTGGCGATATTGTACCGGATATGGGGTGGCGTTGATGTTGGTGTTGATGCTGCTGTCTAGTGGCATTGTCCACATACTCGGATCTTGACTAGGTGGGATAGGTTGTGGTTGTGGTTGTGGTTGTGGTTGTGGTACAGCAGGATGGTATTGGTGATTCAGTGGTGGAGGGTGGTTGTGTGTCATTTCCGAGATGGCAGGATAACTCCCCGATTGACTCTGATAGAAATCAGAAGGCGGCAAATATGCCAGTGTCAGGGAATTAGAAGAACTAGAATAAGAAGTGGATGAATTGGACTGACTATTCAAGAACTGGGCATTTGATGATGATTGACTGGTCATGGTAGGTATAAATGATGTTGAATATCTCTGTGGCAATCTTGCTGGAGCTGGTGGTGGTGGTGGTTGTTGGATATTACTTAATGGATCGGTCATGGGTAGGAACGTTGGTTTTCGTGAGGTATAATTAGGTCTATTATTATCTATCTGGGTTTGTTGCTGGTAGCCTGTAGAAATATACGGCGGAGGGGTTAGGCTTGTGTGTGTGGTCCTACCTGATGGGCTCCTATACGGTCCATCAGCAGGACCATTATTATCATTATTATCGACATTGTTATTAGTCATGTCAAGTTGAAGGTGTCTATAGTCTGGTTGAATGAGTACTTGCATTTAGTCTTGGTTTTTTAAAAGTTAGCTTATAAGGACTTGCCCAAAGCTAGATTATTCGCAACCCTTTCGAAAGATGAGTTAATGAATGGCTTATATATATAGTGCTGGATTCTACTTTCCTCATGTGATGTGAACGCAATATTTGATGATCAAGCTCCTGATATTCATGTGGATATAGAATAGTGGAGGGGGGCGGAGGGTGGGTTGGTGGGTTAGGTAAACAGCAAGAATAACCGTGGTGGAATTTTAGAATAAGTTTTAGTGTGAAATAAGGTGAAATATTTGCAACTTGCAGCTTTTCTCAAGGAGAGAAAGAACAGGATAAATACAACATGAATGGGGGATTCAAACTACTCTTATAATATGCACGACAGGATTAGGGCGGCTGTTACGTGTATAACCAGGCATGAAATGGTGCCAATAATAATAATAATAATAATAATAATTTTTACCACTACTTGAACAATAATAATAATCAAAAGCGACACCGTTTATACAAAAAACCGAAAGAAGGGGGGTTAAAAGAAACTCCGGTACCAAACAAACCGACTACACACAAAAACTGCAAGTATTAATTATTTTTATTGTTTTTGCAGTTCGCCTTGCACTAAAAATATGAATATTATTTCAAGACTATTGAATTTCTTTTTCAAGTACATGTGTACATCATCAGAAAATATTTGAAACTTCTAGAATAACCTAGTCACCAACCCAGAGGGTCCGTTTCAGTCAGATCTGATATGTATGACCATTTCATACGATTTATATATTCGTATTGATTATGCAATAGCGGTGACGTAGGTTGTGATCACGATCATACGGATATCTGACCTACCTCGTATCCTGCCCTCCCCTTCTTTCCTTCCTAAAATAGTACTCCTTTCAAATTTGTCGCTGGTACCTTCTAATTGCACACGAGGGCTAATTACCGAGGGCGCAATCAAGCAGATAACAAATAGACGCATCGCATCATTGTATCATATTCCATCCTCACAATGCAACACATAATTGACAGTTTCAGAGAAAATAGAATGTAAGTCACGCAGATGTTGCCTACTAAAAATAATATTTTTTATGTACGTAATTGCAGAAAAAAATAATAGTCTAATATTTTTTGATTTTGCAATATGGGTTAATTTAGATTTTACCCCTCTTCTTGTAATAATGCACCATATCATTGTTTTAATAATTGATAAGCGGAACGGTTGTGGCGATGGCGAAGAGATGGGTTCCGTGCATGCTTTCATTGTTTTGTATCTCTTTGTGTCGTTGACATGTCAGTGAGAGGAAGGATGCCGTAGTAGTTAAAAACGGGTGGAGGAGGGGTAGGGAAGGGACGGACCTAAGAGAAAGATAGCCTTGATCTCGGCTTCGGGTTTAGTTGGGTAGGATACACTTAGACCTCAAAAAGAAATTAATATATGCCAGGCAATATACCCTTATGGACCACACTGGGGAGGATTTGAGATTGAAAGTCTCGGCAAACAGGCGCAAGACCACTAAAAATTCGGGAATTACTGCCAAACTAGTCGTAAATAGCATGTTTTTTTTTCCACCTTCAAGAAAGTCATTTATTCAGCTATACATAGATTTATCAAAGTAACACATAAAAAAATTTATTTTTTTGGATATTTCTAAAGCTCATAGAAAATATTTATTTATAATCATACGTTCATAGTCGCCTCGCCAAGAGATTTACAGATTGAAAACATTGCTTTGGTCCCAAAAGGTGATGGCAAATTGGCGATGGAGTTGCTGTCGCTGCCAGTCCTTAATTATACCACCTGGTAGGTTGAAAGTTACTCCGAGGCTGGGAGTTAAGCATTTTTGACATGGTTTTCAAGAACGCCTAACGCCACTATGTTCAAAATGTCCCATTTTTGTGTCCTATATGTATCTGGCTTGCTAATGGCTGCGGCAAATTTCCAAATAAGTGGTGGCTGGTATAATTAACCTGAGCTGGGCTTGTTTCTCAGTACGTGTAATATGGGCTGATTTACCAGACAGAGCGCCATTCAATTCCTTCCACTCCCTCTCTAAACCCTGCTTGAACCTATATTACATTAAGGGCACCACCATACACAAAAAACTTACAACCCCTTGCACTATGGGTTCCATCTAGCAGATCGAATTAACCTCCGATATTTTCTGCCTAGCCACTTCCCAATAGAAAAAAAAAATCACCTGTTGCTGCAAATACAGAAAAAAAAATAATATGAAATGCCCCTCACCGAAGAAAATATTCGGTCCCTCTTGCTGAAAATATTCCTGATGTCAATAATCCTGATCTGACTGTTCTTTTCTGTTTTCTGAATGCGAGACGCAATTTTTTGCAACAATTCTACAGAGTCATTTTTTTTAATATATCATCCCCGCTCATGACTGACCGCCACTCATCTTAGAAATGACCCTTTTCTTAAGCAAACCCCGATAAAGGCCGAATCCGATGAGCTGGTTTTTTCTTGCCGGGGGGGGGGGTCACTCTCACCCCCCTCCCTTCAAAATGGTTTATTTGCTCATAGAGTGGTGTTTATTATTTACTTTCTAGTTGTCATTTCTACATATATCCGATTTTATCTAATTTTGTAGTATTTCTTCATGATCTAGTTCCGATTATCTTATTTTCTATTCCTAACCGTGTTGTGAATGACGACTTCTCTTTCTGGATTATTGACAGTTAGGTCTATCGTACCACTTCTGGATTTCTTTTTGGTTAAGCAATGGGACAAGATTGAAATAAATGATCCCTCAACTGAGTCTCCTTGATGTGTTATTTACCAGACTGGTGGGGTCAAG
Source organism: Hemisphaericaspora lyxosophila (assembly GCA_030582855.1). NCBI lineage: Eukaryota > Fungi > Ascomycota > Pichiomycetes > Serinales > Debaryomycetaceae > Hemisphaericaspora > Hemisphaericaspora lyxosophila. The sequence goes on along the minus strand of JAJMHC010000331.1, from coordinate 2,078 downwards.
ATTTCCTGAAGTTGAGAAAGATGAACTGGCTATACAGTTCATCTCAGTGTAATTGTATGTCACCACACAGAAGTGGACACTTGATGCCTGTTTACCAATTTAGTCCAAGTAGCCCAAAATCTTCTCCTCGCGCAATGACTACTCCACCAAGATTTATAGTGCCCTCGGTCACCGTTGATTAAGCTTCATCTAGGAGAGAACTCCAAAAAAAAAATCACCAACTAGTCAGCTTTTTTATCCGACTGCACATAAATTTTCTAAACAAAAATGCCAAAAAAAATGCCAAAAAAAAAATTGCAGTAGTTTACAAATTGTGTAATTCGTTGCCTCATGCTACTTTCATCTACTAAATGGTCTAATTCTGACTAATATTAGACTAGGTAGGATGAATCAGCAAGCCACTTTCAATGTGCTTCCCCCCCCCTAAAGTAGTCAAGGCGTTTTTGCTGCTTATATAAGTTTTTTTTGTTGAGCACGTCAATTAAAAAAAAAAAAGACATACTTCAGTCACCAAATCTCTATTACATCAGGGTAACTTGTGAAACAGAACTCATGGAAACATATTCCTCCCTTAAACTTGCAAACCCCACCATAAGGGTTTCAAGTGTATTTGTCTAATACTGAATACTTTTTTTTTGGCTATTCACCAGTACTTGATAACCAAACCTAGAACTATTTATCATCCTTGCAGGAATGCCATTTAGCATTTGTATCTAGAGCGGAGATGAGGTGATAAAGTAAACAAATCTTACCGATCAAAGTTGCATGACTCAAGCGATTCATTTCCTGAAACAAAGGCGAATTCAAATTGAAGCAAAGCCTTGCAATGATTTAATTGGCCAACCTTTCCATGACAAGAAATTATACTTTCACGCTGGAAAAAAAAAAGCAACAACAATTTATTTAGGTTCTTGTTTACCCCAGAATAAACTATTGCCAGATTAGACGAGTGGGTTTATTCCCAACTGGGCTATCACTTTACCTAATCTGGTATCTAAGTATTGGTAAAAGGGTATAGGAACTACCATATTTCTTGGATTAATGAAAAGTTGCCCAAACATTGCTTCTCAAGAGACTGGTACATTTTTTCCTAATAGGCACGTTTACCGTTGACTGTTAGGTTTCAGAATTGAAGTCACACACAATCAGAGGGGTATGCAAGTAATTTAAACTTGATCTAGACTCTTGTTTCGAATTAACTGAATACAACTTGGTTACCTTGTAGTACACTGGTATGCCTGGTGATGCATACACGACAACACAAACTGAATGGATGGCACGTTAAAAAAAAAAAAAAAAAAAACCCAACTTGTGTCCACGTGACTTCTGCAACCATTTTTTTCTTAGCGAGAATTTTTTTTTTTTTTGTCGCTGGTTGAAGGAACGAAGGTGACCCTCGGAAGTGGGTACTTTTCTGCTGGTTCAAATATGAACTTCTAGCAACAACCAGCCAGTAATAACAATAAGCTGCTGGGCTCTATAGACATACCTGATACTTTTCTATATAAACTCCCCCCAATGCTAGATCTTGAAAAGATATTTTGGACGTACCTAGAAAGTCTCTACACCTTTTTGACATTTTTGACATTTTTTTTTTGCATTAATCCTTTTTGATACCCACCAATTGATACCCTCCCCTCCACTCCACCTTCTGTCATTCCTTAATAATTTATAACCCAAGGTACGTATTTTTTTTTTTATACAAGTGAATCGGAAAGAATAACCCAATTTTATTGGCGTTGTTAATTAGAGAAAGGCACCATCAAACACTCGCCCCTGTTGCATGACACTAAGAATTCTATGTCTCAAATGTTAATTATTGGCAATGACACTAAGAACAGCAAATCCATTGTTCAAGCAATTCAACCTAAAACTTGAGTTGAAACCTATTGTTTGGAGTGGGCTGGATATAATAACTTCCGGGACGTGTGAGTTGATTCTCTACTGGTGAATGATACGAAATCGGTTGTTTACAATTACGAGTGGCCCATAATAACAATTAGTATGGCGAAAGGGGTAATAACATCACCCAAGAAAAAAAATATTCGCGTGGTTTTTTTGCGTGGTTTTTTTTTTTT
>JAJMHC010000330.1:0-11681 GCA_030582855.1 Hemisphaericaspora lyxosophila | reverse complement strand
CCCCTCCCCCTCCCCCTCCCAGAATGCTTTCTCATGGCAACTCCTCTCGTAGGTATCCTAAGGGTTTGTAAATTGACTTGAAAGAATTGAGGAGAAAATGAACGGGTCACAGAGGTGAATGGTCTGTTCACATTGCAGCAATAATTGGTTAGAAAAACGGGGCGCAAATATCTAACACACGCCCTAATTATAAATGGGCTGTGACTAATTCATATGAAGCCCAACAGAAGTGTACAACAATATACGGATGAAACCGATAATATAAAGTTATCGTATGACCTTATTGTTGTTCCACTTTAAAAGCGTATTCTCCATCATGAGATGCTGCGACAAAGCAAAAAAAAATGCCAAAAAACACGATAAATATAGGGGAAAAGCCGCCATCAGTTGCAACCAACTTATGTGGCGAGTGGTAAAATTTAGTTTCTGTAACACATGAACTATGACATTAAACCCACTTTAGTAATTCTGGAACACGCACAGCTTATTCTAGAAGGAGCGGATTTGTTTTTCCAAGTGGCATGTAATGGACCTCCTCCGCCCGTGTTCGTCTCTCAAAAACAACCAGCGCTTTCGGGAAGCAAATAAAGTATACCCTGCGTCAAAGAGAGATTTCTTCAAACGATTACCCAATTGAGTATTTATAACTTGTAGGTTCAATGTTTACACGAAACAACAACAACAACAAGTTGCGTCCCCAAAAAAATTTCAAACATGTACTCACGTGACTGAGCGTTCGTGTAAAAAATATATTTAAAAATAAATTTTAAAAAAAAAAAGAGAAAGAAGAAGAAAAAAAAAAAATTACTACATTTAAAAAAGAAAAAGAAAAAAATAAAATGACTGGAATTTCGAGCAGAAGAAAAATCAACTGACATTTCTCATACCATAACAAATCTGTATAAAAGACCCTCTTCTGCTTACGCGAGAGTACCTTTCAACAATTTACAGTTAAATAACGTTCAATACAGTCCACACACACACACACTCTTTTTATTTATTATTAATTTGATCTAAATTTACAGGAGCACCACCACCCACCGTTACCCACCGTTACCCATAGTGTCCGCTTCATTATGAATTCATTAAACCCTCCAAAGAATCTTTCTCTGATTCTTTCACAACCGAGCTTTCCATTAGACAATATCCAAATAATACCTCGTGCAAGTTTGATTCCAGGTGTACCCGATGGTGTCCTTGCTTTGATTGCTCCAATCGTTGCCTATTGGTCCTATGCTACCTTTTTCCATATATTAGACGTGTATGAACTAGCTGAGAAGTATAGGATTCACCCCAGTGAAGAAGAGGTATCAAGAAATAAAGTCACTTTAAGAGAAGTGGTGCATGATGTTATAGTCCAGCATATTATCCAAACCATAGTAGGATACTTGGTGTATCAGTTAGATCCCATTAGTTCTACCGGAGATGAGTTTTATAAGATGTGGAAATTAAAGCAACAATACAGTTATATACCTGATTCAATTGTCTATTATGGATATTTGTATGGGATTTCCGTATTGAAATTAGGTGTGGCTATATGTATCATTGATTCTTGGCAATATTGGCTTCACCGTCTCATGCATGTCAACAAGGCCTTATACAAGAGATTCCATTCTAGACATCACCGATTATATGTTCCATTTGCCTACGGAGCCTTATATAATGACCCCATAGAAGGTTTCTTATTAGATACATTAGGTACCGGTATTGCTGCTATCATTACCGGCTTATCGCATCGTGAATCCATCGCGTTATATACCTTTGCCACCTTAAAAACCGTTGATGATCATTGTGGATATAGATTACCATTTGATATTTTTCAATTGATTTTCCCCAATAATTCAGTCTATCATGATATCCACCATCAAATTTGGGGTATAAAGAGTAATTTCTCTCAGCCATTCTTCACCATTTGGGATACCATGAATAACACCCAATATAAGTTTGTGAAGGAATATAAGGAATTGCAAAATCATATAACGTTGACGAAGTATAAGGAATTCTTGGCTAATAGAGTTGCTTCTAAAAGAATGGATAAGAGTGATAGTCAATCTAGTACTGAGGAAGAAGACAAGAAGGATATTTGAGTTCCTTGTCTATATTGTTTGATAATGTTTTAATGCTTGTTGTTAGTTGTCGTTGTCGTTGTCGTTGTCGTTGTTGTTCAAGAAACCCTTTTTTAATATTTTTTTTTTCAATTATCTAACTAATGTTTAATAGTGTATAGTTTATTAATAATCCATCTAATAGTTTACCCTCGTTCAAAAATGTGCCTTAGTTTAATTGTACCCTACAATATTATGGGCATACTCATAGGTATCACCCAGACGCACAACTGTAATCTTTTTTTGTTTTTTTTTGCTTTCTAATGGAGTCGAAAACAAAATATCCACGATTCTCTTTCTAGAGCCAGAATTACACCACACTAACAATGTCAAAGAAGTCAGGAGAAGACGATATATGGAAAACCAATGTCGAGAAGATAGTAGGTATATTTATCAGTTATCAGGTTTTTAAAAATCGAATACTAACATATCCTGATTAGAACTCAGAACTATTCACTCTAACGTATGGATCGGTAGTGGCCCAACTCTGTCGAGATTTCCAGAATAAATATACAGAAGTCAACAATCAACTAGACAAAATGGGCTACAACATTGGTCTTCGTCTAATTGAAGAATTTCTTGCGAAAACAGGTATAAAACGTTGTTCAACATTTAAAGAAACCATAGAGATTATCTCAAAATTAGGATTTAAATTATTTTTAAACATCCAACCACAAATTGAATCGACTAATGATGTGAACTGTTTTGTGTTGATTTTACCTGAACCTAATCCATTGACCGAATTTGTCGAGTTACCAGTAGTGAGTGACGATAAAGTGCGTCGTGAATTGTGGTATTCGCAAATCTTATGTGGTGTGTTGAGGGGCGCGTTACAGATGGTCCAATTGGATTGTGATGTGGCGTTTGTCAAGGATGTGTTGAGGGGCGATGAGAGGACCGAGTTGAGATTGAGGTTGAATAAGGTTTTGAAGGATGAAGTGCCTGCTGGGGAGGATTAAATAGATAAGAGAATATTTTTGTATATTAATAATAAACATGGATTTCAGTTTCATCCAAGGGGGAAGGTGGTGTGTGGTTCTGAAACGTAGGTTGTAGGCAACAAGGGATATTTCAACAATTGACCTAATCATGACAATGAGAAAGAGATTGTGTACAAGTGTTAGGGATGGTAAATTCGCATAAAGCAATCTAATAATATTATCATATACAGACTATAACACCTTAAGCTAAGGCAACCCCAAAGGCTTTTTCTTCAACTTCCTTATCAATTGGGGTTTCGTCTCCATGGAATGGATAAGTGTTGTATCCATAGTTGGTAGGAGTATAGAAAGTGTCTCTATCATACTTATTTAAAGGTAAACCCTTGGCGATTCTTTGGGGTAAATCTGGATTAGCGATAAATTGCCTACCGAAACCAACCAAAGTTCTATCATCTTCATTAGCGTCAGCTTCAATTTGTTTCCAGCCTTCATCATAGGTATAGTTACCACCTCTAATGATGACACCCTTCCAGATATCATGAATGAATTGTAAATCAATAGCAGTGGTCTTTTCCATAGTCATATCGGCGAATCTACCATCGACAATATTGATATATCCTAATTCCTTACCTTCTTCAGCACGCTTTTGGAATTCGGTGACGATATAACTGTAATCCTCAACGTAAGAAGGATTAACTTCTGGAGTTTGGAATAAATTAACTGGAGAGAGACGAATTGCCAATTTCTTAGGATCAATGATAGTGAATAAATGATCAATAGTTTCAAATAAGAATCTAGCCCGGTTTTCAATAGATCCACCATATTTATCAGTACGCTTGTTAATACCTGGATGAATGAATTGTTCAAACAAGTAACCATTGGCACCATGTAATTCAATAAAATCAAATCCAGCCTTGTCGGCTAATTTGACAGCATTAGTGAATTGATTGTAGATAATATCCTTAATTTCTTCTTCAGTTAATGCCCGGATTGGGTTTCCAGCTTCAATAGCATCCTTTTCGGATTGTTCATGTTCATAGATAGCAGAAGGAGCAAGTAATGGTAATCCGTGATCTTTTAACAATTTAGCATTACCAACTCTACCTAATGACCATAATTGAAGAGAAATGGCACCTTCTTGTTCATGGACACTATCCACGATTTCTTTCCAGGCTTGGGATTGAGTTTCGGTGAAAATACCTGGGACCAAAGGATAAATACCTAAATTCAAAGAAGCTAATGTCGCTTCAGTAATTAATAACCCTCCAGATTTAGCACGGTCAGTATAGTATTGCTTCATCAAATTAGTGGGAACATGATTAGCAGCACGATTTCTGGTGGTTGGTAAATGGGCAATTCTATGCTTTAAAGTAGCATTACCAACTTTAATTGGTTTAAATAAGTTAGAGGCTTGTAATTTTGAGGAAGTCATCTTGATGGTGTTTATGGAAGACATGATGAGGATCAAGGTAAACTAAGATAGCATTATCTGGATCGATATTTATAGTTGAAATTTTTTTTCGAGGTTTGTGTTTGAATAAAACAATGGATGCCCAATTATTTTTTAACTTGACGTTTTGCTTACATTTCCATTAGTAATGGAAATATCGTGTTACTTTGCCAATGCAGTTTTATGACCAGCAAGGAAGGAAGGTATTATCGGAGAGCAAGCTTTCACATGTTAATTGTTTGAAGACGTTTAGGTGCCTGCCAATTATGTCCATCTTGGTTATCTTCAATTGAATTAAACTCCGATTGCTACCTTTGTGACAGAACATTCAACAGCAACTAAATAAACACCACCACCATGGCCAAACCCTATCCCCAGTTCTAGGCCATCCACTTTCCTCGTATCGATGAATCAGGCCGAGCCAGCTGCGGCACAAGCCAATTGGCCCAAAGCATATTTTTAGTGTGGCTTTGGGAAACCACGATAGGAACAAAACCGATGGATCGGAATAATGAACCATTTGTTGTTGTTTTTGTCCCTCGATCATCGGATGTAAACCGGCAAATCTTCACCACAGTTCGGCCGAACCGGGGATATATCCTAATATAGATAGATTATTTCCGGTGATGATAAACGGTTGAGTAATTGTAAAAAAAAAGATGTCTTAGCAATGGAATTATCTAGAACTACTGTGCTATATGTCGCTTAGTGATACTTTGAAATGCACTACCCTTACCTGGAATTTTAAGTTTCAAGAGGAATATAGGTTTGGCTTGATCTACAGATGTAAATTTCTATTAGAATTTTCGTAAAAAGTCACTCTTTACTTTTTCAAATAAACGGCCCCCCAAAACTTGGTATCTGTTGCAATTTACAACCAAGAACCCATGCAGAATGGCTCACTTTGAAACCTGCTTTTGATAGGTGGTGGTAGAAAGAGTAACTCTGATCGTGCTGTGTTGTAGTGTGGGAAAACCTACATTATGTGTTTTCTTTTAAGGGGGGGGTATAACTCCTTGTCAAGATTACCCAAACTTTAGGACTCGGCAAAAAGATAAGCGATGTTCGCATATTTTTGTTCAAGTGGCACCTTCCTCTGCTCTGCTTGATCATGCAGCACTTTACCCACTGTGTGGTTAGCCACTTGGATCATAAACCTTGGACCCCGTAAGGTTGTCTTTTTCTGTGGTTTGAACAGGTTGTGAGTACATTTGGCATAAAGGCCGATGAGCAATGCTTAGCTCCTTCCCCACTAATCAGTAAATATAAACTTATTGTCCCCCAGTGATAAGTATATTTCCTCTTCCTTTCTATCTAAACTCAAAAAAAAAATCAACTTCTACGGGGATTGAAGTATAAAAAATTACAATAATGTGACTAGAGATTGGCTTAAAACATTTGTACCTGAATCCACAAATTTGAAGTTAACTAGTCCATATCTTGTTCCAGAATATCTAAAAATAGATGGGGTTTTCTTACTGCACTATTGCAAAACTGATTGTTTTAGTGAGATCGACCATTACTCTAGGACCGCCCTCCCCCATATTCTTTATCTTGCAATTCTGAGCCTGCCCCTAATTGAAGAAAGCTTGAATAATTACAGAGTCTCTCCTCATTCCCTCTATTCAAGGTACAAATCTAGTAAATTTGAGAGGTTTGCAGATTTCACATTGGCACTTCAAGCAACATCAGTTCATAGTGGAAATGGTATTTTCCTTGTGGTGACTTCTATTATACCCTTCTTAAAAGGCTCCCACCCACTTTGAGATAAGATAAGATAAGAGAGAGAGAGAGAAGTATCTTTAAAAACCACGGTAAAGAAAGTGATAGTAGTAGTTCCAAAGATGGTAATTATGAAGGTGAAATTATAAATGAAAAGGATAATTTTTTCTTCACCCCATCAAGGTGCTATTATAGTAAGAGAGGTGCCTGTCAGTAGATGAAATTTTACTAGTTTCTCATGAGAGGTTTATATAACTATAGGACTAAATAGGTATTGCCAACAAAAACCAAACAAATAAAAAAAATGTTCGCTCGATATGTTTAGGGGGGCGGAGAGGGGGTAAGTGATGAATAAAAGTTGGCTATTATTGTGTTGTTTCTGGTATGAAATTATCTCCTATCATGCACGTGGGAAGTGGGCACTTACTAAATCTAGCTATTTAGCATCACAGGAACACAACTGTTCTTGGTTAACTTCTAGAGATGAAATTACCTCCAACACATTTCTAGTTCAAGGGCACACATCCCCCCATGTCCCACCTAGGTAATAACTCATCGAAGGATGTCCATCGAGTGTATATATTGGCTTAGATCCGGGGAAAGCATAATCCATCAGCACTTACCAACAAGGGGCAATTGGTTACTTTATTTGGCAAGGCTATAAAATCAACAATAGAGAACAATCAAAAAATAATAGTAAATTTCGTCTCTCTCTCTTTTTTTTAGGGGAGTGAGAAGTTAAACAATGGAGAAAAAAAACGGGGTATTATCACGCGGGAGTCGACTCCAGTAAAAGCATTTCCCAATCAAGCAATTGAACAACGCATACGGTTATTTCGTCTCTCGCTCTCTCTCAAAATATGATGATCATCGTCACTTAATTTCAGAATTATATAAATAGACGAGATGACACCCTCCTTGGCACGGCCGCCTCTGTTATTTTTTTTTTCCCTCCCCACTTACGTCGAAACTAAGTAGGTGTAAGTGTAGTACGAGGTTTCACTATGTTGTTCAGATTGATAGTGTTCTTCATCTCATCATTAATAACAACAATCACCGCCACCCCTATTCCGGCCAACTTATTTCTAAAGCCAACAAGAACATCAGGAACCCAGGCATCCAGATCATTCTCAACATTAATACCTACATTTACCCCCTTAGCTCCAAAGTTGTATAAAACAACTGATGGGAAATCAGAATCTGAACAGATTTATTTCAACAATAAACAGGAAATCGTTTTAAATGGTAAAAGGAATATAGAGATGGGAAAGATTTGGAACCCGACAAATATTGAAAATAAAAGAAATGATGATTATGAGTTTTATGGCAGAGAGTAAACCTGATTGGGTACACCTTGGTAGGATAATAAAAAAAAAAAAACGGGTACATGTTTATAGAATATTTAATGATTATTGTATGTGTATTTAATGATTATTGTATGTGTATTTAATGATTATTGTATGTGTATTTTGCATGTTTATGAGATAGTAGCTTTAATTTAATGAATTAATTATTGCAAAAATTAATAATGTAACTTCTTGGAAACAGATGGAATTTTTAAACTTCTTGGCAAAATGAGGGCTGCAAATAATCCGTGAACAACCCACCCAGACATCTGTCCCAACATACGAGAAACAACAAGCGATGAATACCACCGGATAGGACGCTATTTGCAGAAACATTAACAACCTATCATGTGTTACAAAAAAAGGATACCTAAACCAAAACAACGCCTCCCCACCAAACCTATAACTAGGTCAATTCTGCATACCATACACAGGGGGCGGGGGGCGGCAAGTGACATGAAAAGTAAGCTGATCTCATCCCACTCAACAAAGTTCGTTCAAACCCGTTTGTCCCAAGTATCTGATTCTTCCCTAGTATTGATAGCACAACTATCATTCATTTTTTTGTGTAATTTTTCTGTCATTCTAGAATATTCACCAATGCTCTTAGTACAATGTGTAACATTGATATGTTTCAGCTAGTGCATATTTTGGTACACCGCCGCCATATGAAACATTATGTCATGCCAGATATGCCAACTAACAAAATCAACCCTCCTCCTCGCCCTTGCCATACAAAAATGAGAGGCTGGACCAGATAGTGTGTGTGTGTGACCACTGCGATATCGTTTGTGCGGTAATTACATAATGAAATAACCGTCCGGTATATAAACCGGACAATTGAATCATGCAAATTTCTTTTTACAGCCATTTTTCTTTTGTCTTTTGTTTCCGTAGTGACTGACTGACTGGCCGACTGATACGTTTTGCCACACAAAATACAACCACCTTACTTTTCCCGTCAAACTTCTTTCACCCTTCACTGCGCAGCAACCCACTACACTCACACTACTTATACCCTTAAACCATAAGCGATAAGCTATATTCAACACCCCCCCGACATAGAGACCCACCACTAACTAGTAGTTTGTCTTTACATTATTAAAGTTTTTCACAATAACGATTTATCCCCTCGCCGCGCCCCTCCCCACACACATACACACCATACTACGAGATCATGAAAGTAACTATCAGATTGTCCACTGAGACTTCTTACGCCATAACCATCCCAGACAACTCTACCGTTGAGGACTTGAAGAACTCAGCCAAAGTAGGGTGTCCCATAACTTCCACCTTGCCTAAAGACTTCAAGTTGATCTTTAACGGAGAGAAGTTACAACCGCATTACAAATCATTGCTGTCATTTGGTGTAACCGAAGACGATGTCACGGTTATATTGATGAGTAATGGATCAGACACCCCCAACTTAACCCCCAAGTCATCAAATAGTGCAATCAACGTCACCGGCGCTGCTTCTAATGCCACCTCGACCTCGCCAATCAAGAAAGCCAAAAAGAAGAATAAATGTTCATTTAAATCGTGTTCTTCCGCTCCGTTGAGGATGGTTGGTACTTGTAGTCATTGTCAGGGGAAGTTCTGTGCCAAACATAGATTATTAGAAGATCACGTATGTACCGGATTACAATCCTGTAAGGATAATGCTCATGAAAGGAACGCTATGAAATTACAAAGTGAAAGCACCCTTACCAGTAGGGTATGAGTAGTTCCCACTGCCCATTACATCGTCATAGAATCTACTGGTGTTCATTTTGTTTTCTTGTGTTTTTTTTTTTTAGTATATTCTCGTATTTGTTATGTTTTTATGGTTTGGTTTGATTTTTTTTTAGTTATTTAATTCCCCTAATTTCGCCCAGTTTAGTTACTTTTTGATAGAGATGTTTGATTATGAATATATACACATAAGTATCTATTGTAATAAGTTCTCTAATACATCGGCGTATTTCCCATTGGTGGCGTTGTTTGCTTTGTTTAATATCTTTTCAGCATCAGCGTACAATTCTTCTTGTTCTTCGCTATCAACTTCATATAGGTTACCCAAAGAAATCATGGCTTCGGCAGTATTGACCCAAGATTCAGGTTCTTCCTTATCTTCGGCTTCCTTGAAATATTCCAATGCCTTTGAAATAAGTTCTTTGGAGACTTTTCTTGCTTCTTCTTTAGTTAATCCATGTAATTCATCTTCATCTTCAAACCCTTCATCGTATGCCAAAGTAGTGAAAACCGAACTGGGAACTTCTGCTTCTGACAAATAGGATTGGCCTAATCTCTTGCAGACTTCGCGTCTCAAGCTGGCAATTTCTTCATTGTCTTGCTTGGCTTGCTTGTCAATGTTTTCCAAATATTTCTCGGTATGGTCTCTCCACCATTGATTATATTTATCTTCATTACGGATCTTATACAAAGGATGCTCTTCTGCCAATTCAATTTCATCTTCATCTTCATCTGCATCATCACCTTCCTTTTCATCGTCATCTTCCCCTTCCATTATATCCTTTCCGAAATTATCAACAATATCCAAGAAATCATCCAAAGCGGTCAATAAATCCAAATTATCTTCATTAAACAAATCATACTGCTTCAATTCATCCGATTTCTTCTCACCCAATTCATACACTTCCAAAGCTTTATCCAACAACTTATCTAACCCGTCTCCGCGGGATTGTAAATCCAATTGTGAAACATGTTCCAAAGCCAATTGATTAAGTAATACTCTAGCCTTGGCGAACAACAACCCAATATTTGATCCCGCTTCCTTCTCCAAACCCAATTCGATTCTTTCCAAAGCTGCCACAAAGAATTGTTTCACTTCTTCAATGTTTTCAGTATGGAACTTAGCCAATTCACCCAAACTCAACCCATAGATTCCATGAAAATAATCAGGAATAGCTAAGCTATCATTATCTTCACTATTTCTTAAAATTCGATCACATTCGTGGATAATCCCATTCAAAAGTGATTCGTTGTCCTTGTCTGATTTAGAATAGGTGGCGTATAGAGCTTTCAATTGGCCTAGTTCGTCATCAGGGTCAACCTCTTCAAACAATTCGATTATTTGTTCATCCTCAGCAGCAGGAGTAGTAGTAGTTTCCTCTGGTTCAGCTTCGCTTTTCTGTTTCTTGGCTTGTGCAGCCTTACCGAGTCCTAATTTTCTTTTTGCCATTGTTAGTGTATGTCAGTGGTAACGACTAGAAGAGAGATGTTATTAAAGAGATTGAAAAATTTCCTTCAATGAGGTTCATCAGGGAAAAAACGGGGGATAGCACAAAATTAAAGTGGGATAATATTTTTTTTTGTTTTTTTTTTCATCAGTTCATCTTTTCTTCATCTCGTATAATTTTTTTTTTACATCTGTTTTCAATGGAAACGTGTTCCAGCGGGGGAGGGGGGGAGTGTATAAATAACTCTCCGATTATAACTTCCTATAGACGAGGCTAGTGGGATTCATGGTTTTTAATGGGCTAACTCGGTATCCAGTATTATAAGCCAATGCCCTGTATGCTTTACACTAATGTATAGGCTCGATAACGACAATGACTACCTTGGAAGAAGCCAACCCCTGTATAACACTTTACTTACCACTACTACTTGGTGTCAACGGTGGTGTTTTGATAAGAATTGAAGTAGAATAATCAAATTTATCTTCCCATAATAGTTCATAATAGTTGATAATAGTTGATAATAGTTTTCAAACCTGGGCAATTAGTGTACAATGACTTCATTGAGTAGTTTGTAAATTCAGTGGCAGAATAATAGAGCATATATTATAAGAATAATACATATAATAACAGTATTAATTGAATAGAATGGGATGTCTATGTTATTGAATAACATTAGCTTGTTTTTTCACGGTAGTATGTTGCTGAATATCTTGCCCCGGTGAAATGGCGAAACTTTCAAATTTGATGAACCTCACTGTTTCAAATTATTTGGTAATAAATACTAAGGTGGATTGCTAGATGCGATTACAAAACATCTATTATCAAGTAATCAGGAAACTTGTGTCTCTATTATGCGTCGTTCTACATCTACAATGTCATGTATTTATAACATAAGCACCCTCCCCCCACAACCGAATAACAAATTGATCCCCGCCCCA
>JAJMHC010000329.1:0-11695 GCA_030582855.1 Hemisphaericaspora lyxosophila | reverse complement strand
CCAGCTACGCTGGGAGGTGCTGGTACTGATACGGGAGGCACACTACTACGTCCAACCGGCACCGAAGCAGGAGCTACTTGGGGTGAAGCTGTGACTTGTGGTCCCATCATCGTTTGTGGAACTGGAACATTATGTGCTTGTACTGGCTGGGGTTGATTAGGTCCTGTAGGTTGAGGTGGAGGTGGAGGTGGAGGTTGATGTTGGATTTGTGGGGTCACCGTAGATGGCCGACTAGGCATTCGAGGTTGTGGCATTTGCTGTTGATGTTGTTGTTGCTGTAAAGCCATATGCGGTTGTGAAAAAGAAGGGGTTGAAGCCTGAGACATAGGTTGTTGTTGTTGTTGCTGTTGCTGCTGTTGCTGTTGCTGAATGAGTGTCTTGGGTGGCATTTGGGGGGTTACTCTGGTAGGAAGCGGAGTTGGAGCTTGAGATGAAACTTGTCCTTGCATCATCTGAGCGTTGATGTTTCTTTGTTGGTTCATAAATCTCTGTTGCTGCTGTTGCTGCTGTTGTTGTTGTATTTGCTGCTGCTGTTGCTGCTGCTGCTGTTGCTGTTGTTGACCTTGTTGGACCGGAACAGGTGGTTGTTGCTGCTGGGGAATCTGAGGTGATTGGTTAGCAGGTATTGCCCCCCCTGAATTCTGTTGTTGGGTCTTGGCCTGTGCTACTAATTGATTTCTAATAAAAATAGCCACCTTTTGGAACTGTTGGAATTTATTTCTCCAATCAACCAATTCTTTGTCAATAATACTGATTTGTTCAGGTGTGACATTTCCCTTCTTGCTCTGTTCCAAAATCTGTATTCTTCTTTGTACTTCTGCCAACTTCTGTCTCACTTGATTAAACCTTTCCATGTTAATATTATTAGGACTTATATTCGGCATTTGCTGGCCCCCAGAACCACTAGGTGTGCTCGCACTCATGTTGCTTCTGTTTGGTGGAATCTGTTGGTTTTGCAAGGGAGGTGACTGCTGTTGAACCAAAGGTGACTGTCTCATTTGTTGACCTGAACTACCAGGTATTGGAGTTGGTGCTTGCTTTTGCTGCAATAAAGGTGATTGTCTGATTGAAGGATTTGGAGACTGTCCCATCATTGGCGTTCCTTGGTTAGACTGTTGCCTATTTGCTTGAATACCCATTTGCATACGAGGGGATTGTTGCATTGCTTGGTTTTGTTGTTGAATAAATGAATTGCTAGCGACCCCTCGACTCTGGGCTGTAGTTTGAGCTGCTGCAAGAGCTTGCGCTTGCGCTTGAACTGCTTGTATCTGTTCTTGGTGCAGTTGATCAGCATGAGGGGTTTGATTTTGCCCTTGTTGTAACTGTTGCAGTTGTTGTTGGTTTCGTTGCTGTTGTTGCAGTTGCTGCAGTTGTTGCTGCAGTTGTTGTTGTTGCAGTTGTTGTTGCAGTTGTTGTTGGTTTCGTTGCTGTTGTTGCAGTTGCTGCAGTTGTTGCTGCAGTTGTTGTTGTTGCAGTTGTTGTTGCAGTTGTTGTTGTTGTTGTTGTTGTAATCGATTCTTTTGAGCCAGGTAATTAACCAATATTTTCCTTATACCTTCAGCCCTATGGAAATGCTGTTGTCTTTCATTTTCATTAGTGGCATTCTTTGCCAAAGCAACTTCATTTTTCATTGCTTGTACTAACTGGGCAAGTTGGTTCTGATTGATATTGATTGGTCGACCCCCTCCACCTGGTTGCTGCTGCTGCTGTTGTTGTTGTTGTTGTTGTTGCAGCAGCTGTCCTGGCTGTCTATTTTGCATTTGTTGATTTATGTTGCGATTATTCATATTGGGTATATTTTGCTGATCATTTCCCCCCATATTCGACATGTTTGGATTGTTATTCATTGTGACTGATTAGTGTATTTGTCGATATCGTTCTCGGTGTACAAGGAATAATCAAGCTGTTTTGTCAAAATAAACTTGATAATTTATTAGTTGTAAGTTCTCTGAGTGTATGAATCACTGGTAGCAGATGCTGGCTAATGACTTGGCTGTTGTATTATGTGTAGAATGTCACTACTTCCTTCGATAACATCTTTTTCAAACTTTAAATTTTTTGTTGATAGAAAAATTTCATCACATGACCAGGGGCTACCAATTTTGTTGCAAAACCAACCAACCAACCAACCAACCCCTGGTGATGAAGAAAGCAGACAACAATGTTAGGGAAATTATCACACAGAAGATGGCCTTAGATTATTACAAAGTAAAGCAATTATTATTAACTATTATATATACCCAAACAAAAGAGCAACAAATCTATAAATTCAAAATCAAAACTAATTATCCGAATAAAAAGAACCCAAAAAAAGCAAACCTACAACTAAACCTTACTGGCTACAACACCTTCTCCAGCTTTTTCTTCCATTTCACTTGCCATACCACCAGAATGATTATCACCATTAGTTTTTGTCTTGGCTTCAGCAGCGGCAGCGGCAGCAGCAGCCTTTTCTTGGGCAAGCTTCTTGAAATAAGCAGCATAACCATACTTACTTCTAGCTCTGAAACGAGGACCATAGATAGCAAACACGAATGGAACAGGAACCATGGCCAATGCAATAAATGCAAATAAACTGGAGGCCCAATCGACACCTAAATTTTCAAAACATTGAACAGTGAATAATGGGAAGACACTGGCTAACACGTATCTTAATAAATTATTAGCAGCAATGGCCAGGGCAACATTCATAGGTGGGAAAGACATGGAGAAGTAAAGAACCACCGAAAGGAAGATAAGGATAAGACCAAACCCAAATGGAGCACCGGAAACAAGTGGAGCCCAATAACTGACCGATTCTTTAGATGACCAACCTAACCAGAATAAAGAAATTGGAAGACATACAGCACCAATCTTACCAATCAAAAGTTTTGTTTCTGGAGCATCCCATACGAAATTCCCATTTTCATCCCTCTTACCACGAGTACCATCTGGGTTCTTTGGGAAAAAGATGGTTTTGTCAAGAATGACATAAACAATAATAGCAATTATTTCACCAATCAACACCGATAAGAATGGAAGTCCAGAGACACCTAAATCCATTTTATAGATACCTCTAAAAATAACTGGGAAAGCTTCAAAGAATGCAAAAAGCACGGCAAAAATGAAGGAAATATAAATCGACATGAAAAACACAATTGGTTCTCCAAATAAAAATTGTAATGGTCTCAATAAATCAAAGAAAACAATTCTCTTGACGAATGCCAAGTTGAAAATTGGTGCATTGACTTTGAGCCCACGCTTGATGGCTCTGTTCTTAAGAATGATTGGTTTGTATGTTTCGGGAGCAAAAAGGACAAAGGGAAACACAGCGCCAAAGAACATAAGTAAAACCCATGAGGCAGCCCACTTCCAATCTTTGTATTCACCAGCAAATCCACCAATAATTGGACCCAATACTGGACCAAGGAATGGACATAAACAGAAAATAGCAACCGCAAACGATTGTTCCAGGGGTTCTTTCGACCAAAGATCACTGATGGTACCACCAGCAATGGCTAAAGCAGGACCGGCAAAAAATCCACAGAAAAATCTCAAAACTAACACACTACCAATATTCTGAGAAAGACCAACACCCATAGTGAACAACATGGCAATTGGTAAGGAGAGAACATAGATCCATTTTCTTCCAAACACTTCAGACAATGGAGCAGCAACAGCAGGTCCAATAGCGAGACCAAGAACGTAGAATGTAACACCCGAAATGGCTAACTCTTGAGAAATTCCGAAACTTTCCATAATTTCGGGAACACCCCCGGTAAACATCGACGAACCCAAGGTAGAGCAAAGACATAACATACCAACGGTATAGGTGATCATCCATTTCTTCCAATAAGGCCAATTATGAGGGTTGGCCATATCATCTGGACCGTCAAAGTCTAAATCCTTGATTTCCCAAACTTTTTCATGGTCTTTTGATACCACCGGTGTAAGATATTCATGAGAAATAGCTTCATGTGCAGCTTCGTCAATTGACTTTCTTGATGAAATTCTTTCAAGGGTAAACTTTCTATTCAATTCATTCTCATCCATTTCCGGGTCTGGGAGATATGCTAATACAGATTGAGAGTAATCTGAAGACCTAGAATTTGATTCCTTCATGGTTGTGGCATCTTCCTGGGAATGGGATTTAACTAATGGTTGAACAGCTTGATTGTGAGGATCAGTAGTAACCTGCTGATCAATGGTGAGAACCGATTCCAGTTCAGTGGAGAGTCCTGGTTCTTGTTGCAGTGGTTCAATTGTTCTATTACCTGCAACCACCGGGATGGTATGAGCGAATTGACTTGAAGTTTCCAGGTGTGCACTTTGATAAGTTTGTTGTTCGATGGTGGATTGGTCTTCAGAATCACCAATATGACTCTGTTCATCGGCAGTAACATAAGCAGAGGAGCTATTTGTCGACGCAAATGATTCTCTTTTGGAGCCATCACCCCCAGCAGCAACGTGAGCTTGTCTAAGTTGATTTTCCTCGTCTTTAGAAGTACCGAATATACCCATGTTATTTATTATTAAAGGGAAATGTAAAAAAAGAAAACGAACTTTCCGTTAAGAATAAACCAAATTTTAGCTTCTGTTGTGAAGGGGATGATCATACCTATATATATATAGTGGTCGTTTAAAAAAAAAAAAAAAAAAAAAACTGGGCCGGACATAATGCAACAACTAAAGCCGCTTGCTACACAAAAACAGAATTGGTTAACTCCATTTAATATTACACAAAGGTCATCCGGGTTTAGCTTAAGAAAATTTCCATTCCCTCAATAAATGATAACCGGCTAGGTGTTTAGCAAGCCCAGCCACACACTTTGCAACCGAATGCTGACAAACTAGAGTAAATCTCTTCCACCAGGGGCCATACTAACTTACAATTGTTGGGCTAATATCATCCTTGTTACGATTTCGGTACCGCTCATAAGCATTGGCAGTCTCAACTCAATTCAAATTAATTTTATGTTCATGGTACTGCATATATGCTGAATTCCGCAAACCCGCTATAAACAACAACAACAACAACAGAACCCACCCCTCGTCCACCAAACAAACTACACAAAGCCAATAAAATCAGAGGACAAGCCAGAATGTCATAACAGCCACTTTCCAACTACCTCACCAGAATAAAAGACTAACTACATTGGTCATTGAATAATTTGAAAGATTATTGCTTTTTAAGAGTTATTCCGTAGATCCCATTCCACCCCCCTTGTCTCTTCTTTTATCTTTTTTTATTTTCTCTATCCTTTATCCGTATTAGGCATTCCCATTGCGGCTGCAATTTTTCCGGAATACGAACTATTTCCATGCTATAGGATTATACTCTGTTTTTTTTTTTTACAATCTCCACCATATTGTTAAGTTTTTTTTAAACTACTGACCTAGACTTGATATATACATTGGAATATCAGTGAAGATACAAATGTTTCTACAAACTATATGAGAGGAATGATTCCAATTTGAGATATACTAGAAAACACACATTGGAAACCAGACTTTTTCTATACTTTTAAAGTACGACATGCTGATTAATCGGACTTCATGGCCCGATCAACTCCGTTATCTCCGAAATAGAATTGGGCTCTGGTTTACCTCTAATCACCCCTTCTATAACCGCAGGAAATAATGGTGTGAACCTTCATCCTAGATGATTTGTCAAAATCATTGTGCTTTTTGATTTTTGATTAGATTTGGTACAAATTATTACCGAAAAGAGAGATAGATTTAAAACAAGTTTCCGTGAAATCTCCACTTCATGCTATACAAACACTATACAAACACTATACAAACACTATGCTAATCAATAATCATATCGTCTGAACAAACCAAACTCTTTTCATTTCCATTATAACCACTTCCCCACCCATAATAACTCTTTGCCCGAATATATCCAAATGAGAAATTGCATGAAAAAATAATAGTAATAAACCCCAAGATAAATATAAAGAATTTAAACCCTAAAGGTTCAATCAAAGAGTTAATTAAAACTCCAATTGTCTCAGCACTGATCTTAGACATATTTCCACCTCCATTAAATGGATCTTGATTCATACAAGTCTTAAAATATGCACATTTCTTTTCTAACAATGGCACGATTGTTTCCGGATGACATCTATTTTCAATATATGCTCTGCGACAAGTCTCTATTGATGTAAGGATATTGGTTGATTGTTGAGCAAGTTTATATGAAATGTCTCTTTTGATGGAGGAAATTATGCCTGAAATTAAATAGAATAAATATATGGTAGCTGTAAAATTCAATACAATCTGAAGATATGACGAAAGCATATAAGGGACCTTTTCCAGGGGAGCAATATCAGCTTTCCAGGGAACTGGAAGGGTTAATTTTGGTTGAACCTCTTGGGTCTCTTGATAACTTTGTAATTGTTGTTGGGGATGGGGATCGGGATGGCGATCACGGGGAACGATTCGAGTGGTTGCTTGTGGAGGTGGTGGTGGTGGCGGCGATATTTCATTTAATTTTAGGTTATCAGTAGATGAATAATAATGGTGATGATGAATTGCCACTGGATTGCTCTGTAATCCAAATGATTTTCTCAACATATACGACTGATTCATACTATTAGCGTAGAATCCATTGTTCATGTCATTATCATGTTTAGGCTCTACCGATGGTTCTTTGGCCAAGAAGGAGTTTATATCAGAAACAGACGAAAACGAACTCATATTTCTATTATCCCATCTATTTCTCATTCCATTATCGTACACAGTTTTGACTGGCTTGTATAAACTGGTATCGTATTCACCATCAACGTGTTCACTATCTTGAGCAGTTGATACCTTGGATGGAGGGGGCATCAATAATAGCCGAGGCTTATTGATGGCAAGTTTTGCACCTAGCATCGTGGGTGAAAACATATTCGATATAAAACTCGAATCTTGCGCTTCTGATTCTTCCTTACTTGCTTGTCCGGTTGATTCTATGTCAAGATCATATTTTTCAGAATCATCACTGGCAGTCTCTTGCACATGTACAGCTGAAATTTCCTCTTCTTCTTCCATGTCTATATCCATTTGGTCATCACTATAATCATATGGGAACTGTTGGTTGAATAAATTAGGTTGTGAACCGCCGTTGTTGATAGATTGCCGATTCAGTAGATTCCCGTTCCTATCGTCCAATGAAAGCGAGTGTAGTACTAATCCGTCTAGTTCATCATTGTGATACAAATGTCTATCAACACTAAAGAACGACGACATAGTGACTTGTTAATTGTCTTTCACAATGTTGCTTGTTGATTGTTGTTTGGTGGTTTTACGCATCGTATTTTCCAAAGTGCGGCTCATTTTTCGATTTTGATTTTTGCGATGGATATCAGCTTCTATACAAAAAAAAAAAAAAATTCATGTGGGACCAAAAACAGAGAAAGAGGGAAACAAGCACATAGAACACCATGGGATCGAAAAAGAAGAAGGCCGAGAAGGCTAAAGATTTCGTTAAAAGGAAATTGAAAGTGGGTAAAACTGCAGCTAAACCTGATAATTATACCGATACATCATTTGTAGCCAAAACCATCTCATTACCAAATCAATCGATTGGAAAGGGTACCGGTACTACCACTAGCAGCAGCAGCAGCAACAGCAGCAGCAACAGCTCTGATAAGTCAGGACGGAAACAAGATGTCGACTTATCTCATCATTTATCCTTAACCAAACATCATGCATCAGCTACTAGAAAAGAAGTCTTGAATTTTATTGAACAGCATTTACCTGAAAATCCATCATCATATAAACAGATTCTTGCATCTACAATCCCCTTAATACTAGATGAGTCATTAAAAGTACGAACTTCATTAATATCGTTATTGAATGCATGTGCCTTGAAACAGCCAGGGTTATTAGATTTGCATATTCGATCAATTATATTATTTATAAATTCAGCAATGACACATATTCAACCAGCCATTAGAAACGATGCAAGTAAATTCTTAGATGTACTTATTACCCATGCTGTTAGTTCCTTAGTTAAAACATATTTCATCAAGATTATAAAGTCATATTTCGCATTGATGGCATGGACATTAACTGATGATAAGACATCCAATTCCTTGGCAATTACCACCAGTGCAGCTATTGGAGGTGCATCAAAGAAGGCAAGAATTGGACACTTGGCAGTATTGAAGAATTTGTTAAAGGTATCCCTATTCAGGTCTGAAAATGATATAAATGAATTAAATGTTGAAAATTTAATTATGATTCACCCTCAATCGTATCGTTATATAATTCCTAATAACACCCCTCAAGCTTTTGCTTCTTTAAAATTATTCGAGAAAGAATTACCAAAGAGACAGCAAGGTGGAAGTTCTGACGATTCATTTACAATTAAAGATTTGGATACTGTAACTGCTGAAGATTTAGATACTAGGAAGAAAGTGATGGCTGATGTATTTATGACCCCAATGATAAAACATTTGAAAGGATTGATAAAAGAAGGAGGAGAGGTTGGAAGAGAGGCCAATTCATGTTTGTCTTTATTGGAAGAGTTCAACAAAGAGGAAGAATAGTATAAATTTATAGAAAAAAGTGTATGTTTAATTATGAATGCAAGCCGGTATAATTTTTTTTTTACAACCAAATGAGGTTGAGGATGAAAGAGTCAGGTTCAAGTGAGTGGCAATCACTCATGAACTACGGAGGTATTTCTTAGGAATGACTGATGAAGCCAGTGAATCGACTGGGAAATGCTTTTCCATAAGGGCCCCACCTCCGATTACTGTTGCAATCAATCATAGGCAATAGAGTTGGCCTTCCATAGCTTTCATTTATCTCCACTTTCAGTAAACCAAAGTGCTCCTGGTCTCTGATAATAGTAAAATGTGAACCAATCATTTATTGATAAAGAAAAAAAAAGTGTTTATAGACTTATACCATAAACGGCTGCAAATGGCAACAACTTATATAAGACACTATAAAGAACAAAAAAAAACAACAATACACCAATAAAACAACGATACTATTTCACAATCGCCTTAATCAGGCGGTCAGTTTAGGAGCTTGGACAGCACCAGTTATGGTGGTCCACTGGTTGCCAATCGTAGTAATTGTACGAGCGGCCTTGCCTTTCAATACCGTGGGAGTTGTTCCAGGAGCCTTTGAGGTTGGGAGAGGGCATGTGAAACTGCAAGTATTGGCCTCACGAGGTATTTCATTAAGGTAGGTGACAACTAAACTGTACAAATCCCTCTTAACCGCAAATCCTCTGGGTTCATACCAACGTCCAATATCAAACCTAAACTTCTGCTTTTGGCACCATCAATAACATCTAAAAGTCCTGATCTTGGAATATAGTCATAAGTATAACCGTAAGTAGATTTTGTGTAGATATTGATGGTGTTGGAATTTCCAAAACCTGCCAACTTCAATGCACTAGTGTTGAGTTCATCAACATTAATAGTATTCTTTGCTGAGTCAAAACATATAGTTGATTCAAGTACCTTTTGAGAAAACGTAAGCATTGAATTGTTAAGATGAATATAACCATTACCACTAGAATTTAAGTTGAGATCAAGACCCAGATTGTATAAACAAATATGTCCATCGTTGTTGAAATACTTACTTGTCCAAACCCCCCCGCCTAAGTTTTCCCCTGAAGGGGAGTAGCTGATCACCCCACTATTGTTAACCCCATTAAGAGCGATTGAAGACATCGCCGAAGATGGCTTCATAAACAAACTACCCTGGTTTTTCAAATCCATAAATTTGAATCGCCCAGTTTTTCTGGTAACACTAGTATCTATCTGTATGAGCCCTTGATTTATCACTTTAGCCAAATTGACTTCAACGTCTACTGCTTTGATATCTTGGAAAGTTGTAGTATAGAATAAACCAGCCAGGGGACTAACATAAACAGCCGAAATATTAACATTGTCAACATCAACCAAAAGATAATGTCGAAGTGAGGACGAGACCATCATTTGGGAAGGTCCCCCCTCTAATCGTGAGTTGTTTCTTAACCCAATTATATTTAGCAAAAACGCCTGATTCAAATAGTAATAGGATTGGCAAAAATAATGAATAAAATCGACATTGCGGTTACTGTTGTGGAATAAGTCAGTTTGATTTATATCATCTTGGTGGAAAAACCACATCAATTTATACCCAAGGAATCGGGCAAGGGGTTTAGTTTGGTGTACTTTGGTATGATGTCATCTGCGGCTAAATGGTAGATGAGTAAATTAACCAATGACAGAATTCTGCACCCAGCTAGTTGATAGTGGGCTGTGTCTAGAACCGCCAAGCGGATTAGAGAGATCAATGTTTAGTGTGTTGAGTCAAAAGTAAAATTAGTTGCCATTCCTCTGACGACAACGGTTATCACATCAATTAGTCACACCATATACAGAACAAGCTTAACCATACCCCTCTAAAAAGGCACAAATATCGCTTGATATTTCTAAACGGCCCACCTTGAACGAGGGAACATTGCAAGGCTCTAAGCTAAAAAAGACCTTTTCAGGATACCTGGTGCTTCGGCTGGTTTTCTATCGTTTACAATCTGTCTGAAAGTTACTGTTTTACTTGTATGCGTGCCTCACCCCTTTGTCTTTGTTGATAATCGCTATTGTCCAACCAATTGGAATTGGTTTGCCATATAAATGGAACACCGTGGCAGTTATCACCTGGACTTTATGTTTCATCTGTTGCAAGAGCCTGTAAAGCTTGGTATTGGCCTTAAACCAGTTTAAGTCTATTGCATATGTCTGGGGATGAGATCAATGTTGAATGCTGGTAACAGGCCATTGCCACATCAAATGCTGGCCGCTACCAATCAAATTTAACAAGGTCAAACATGAATTTTGATTTGCAACCACCCAGTATCCATTACCTTGGATGTGTGTATAACTGTTGACTATTAGGGGAATGCCTTCAAGGGGTTCAAAACAGAGTAGTAGATCGTTTCCGAATAAACCTAGACTCTTGTTAGATTTAAATCAAGATATAAAAATTACCTAGAATGGTTAGTTTAGTAGGAAGTAGTAGATTGACTTTTAGTATTGTCTGTAGTTAATTGTCATTCATTTAGCCCAAGAGAGAAGAATGCGACATTGTCTTCCCACCTCCATATATATATAAAAAGCACCGTCATCATATACTTAAACCAATCAATCGATCAATCGATCAATCAATCAGTGGAAAGTAAATTTTTTCATTCCTGCATACACCGACTGTACCTACCATCGTAAATCTCAACCAGTCATACGATGAACCAGTAGATCAACTAAAAAGAGAGAGAGAGAGCAGAGAGAGCAGAGAGAGCAGAGAGAGCAGATAGCACAATAGAAACACAATGCTTTCAGCTATCACTTCAAGGAGGTTCATACCCGTATGCCGGACATTAGTTAACCAGAACAGAGTGATTCGTTCACCTGTCATGATAACCAGATCATTCCACCACTCTCCAATCCTATTAGCTAAAAGAGCAAAGTCAAAGAAGAATGGTAAGGCGGCCGTAGAAGAATTAGGAGAAGACGAATCTCAACCAAAGATAGAAATCAACTTTGATGAACTTACCAAGAAGTTTGAATCTGTGTTGGAGAAATTTTCTAAAAGTGCTACCGAAATTAAATTAGGAAAAGCCAACCCCAAAGTATTTGATGATTTATTAGTGCCCACTTCGGAGGGTGAACTACCATTTAATTCAATTGCTCAAACTTCAATCAAGGGGAGATTTTTTGTCATT
>JAJMHC010000328.1:0-11737 GCA_030582855.1 Hemisphaericaspora lyxosophila | reverse complement strand
ACCAAATCTCCAAATCTAATCAACATCAGTCTAAATTCATTTAGAAATGTAGGATCAAATCCAGGTAAATAAACTGATCTCATGATATTTGTCATTAATTTTAAATGCACGGGGATGAATTTGGGCTTAATCCCAATCTTGACCATGGAAGTATAATTATAATTCAAAATACTAAACAATCCATCTCGGAAACAATTAGTTGAATTCAAAGTAGCCTCAGGGTCGTATATCGACATCAAACTAAGAATATATGACACCGATCCTACCAAATCTGGATCCTGATTAGTGTTCAACATAGTACGTAAATCTTTAATTACTTTAGCATAATGTTTGAATGATCTCACAATACATATCGACCTGACACTAGATAATTGCATAGCACGAGGATTTTGGCCCAATTTAATTAAATTGCGATGTTTTTCATGAAAACAATTGGAAATTAAGAAATTGGTAGTCAAATTAACCAAACAATTAAACATCAATTCCGATTTATATGCTCGGAATATAAATGAGTTAAGCCAAGTTTGATAAACTGTTCTGATTTGTTGTAGGGTAGAATTCCCCAGTTGAATAGCTGGTTCTGCCAATTCAACCATTTTTTCCAACATGGCTAAATAGTTGATATTGGGACGCGGTTTGTGTATGAATGTGGTGGGGGTGGTGATTGCCCCTGGCAATGGTTTTGAACATTCGTCTTCGAGGTGGTTGGACCAATAAGGACTATTAAGAAACATGATATTGGCAGGCAGTTTCGCTGATTGGTTGAGGTGGATATGCTGATTATTATTGTTGTTGTTGTTGTTGTTGCTGTTATTATTATTATTGAGGGAGTAGATGGGGTAAATAATGGGTAATTCATCATCATGGGTTTCTTCACTTAATAAATTATCAAAGTTTTGGGTGAATGATGAACCTGGGGGAGAGCGTTTACCTATAGTCAATTTCTGTTGGGTATGACTAATAAGATCTCTCTCTTCCATTCTTAAATTTGCTGGTGGAGGTGGTGGAGGTGGTGGAGGTGGTGCTGGTATTCTTGGTTTCATTTTGATTTGTTTCTTGATGGTTCCATCTGACGTCACTACATGTTGGGTTTCTGGTACTTCAATATTATTAACCATGCTCCCATTGCCATTACTTATTGGATAATCCTCAGCTTCATTTTGTAACTTCATTTGTCTTAATTCTTCCAATTGTTCTTCGGTATAGTCCAAATACCCACATTTTACTTTATGTTTCTTACAATTTGAACAAGAAGGTAAATCTTCTGAACATTTAACTCTTCTCTTTTTACAATTTGGACAACCCAATTTTGAATTCTTATGTTTCCTTCGTTTTGACTTCTCACCCATAGAATTGGTATGGAGGTAGTTGTTGATCATATTGGGGTTGTTGTGGGACATGATTGGAGTATTGGTACTCCCACTGCTCGTTTCTGAAGATATACTATTGGTTTCATGTACATTATACTTCATAGGACTAGATGGTGAACTATTGGCGCTGGTGTTCGTTTTAGTTATCTCTGCCAGCCCTGGGATCATCGAATCTTGAAACCCATGGACGCGGTTGATTTCCACATCGTCTTGATAAAAATGGTGGAGGTTTGATTCCGCTTCTGCGTCCATTTGGAGGGGTGATGGTTATAGGCGGATTATGGGGGGGGTGGGTGTGGTGGTGGATGGGCTCCTGTTGAAATTAGGTTCTATGTGAACGTCTTGCACACACTCTTTATTATGTGTTTTCAATAAGGTTTAACTGATCTCCCAAATGGTACCCTCTTGAAAATTTTGTTTAAGATGGGAGAAAAAGGTTTGAAAGAAAGTGTGTATTTTCTGGAGGAGGGAGAGCACCACAAAAAAAAAAAAAAAATTTAGAACGAATCTTTTAAACTTTTTATAAAGGGACCGAAAGAAATACAGATAAAAAAAACCCTCTAAAACCATTTTTTAATTTTTTTTTAATTTTTTTTTCTTTGTGTCTTTATGTCCTGGTTTTTTTTTCCTTAGGTGGCTTTTTTCTGACAATACAAAAGTGAGATACACTAGATTTAGTGAGTGTCTCATGGTATATAAACTACGTCTATCATTGATGACTATAGTTGCTTTCTTTACCTTCAGCTCCCCCTCCTCCTCCATAAGATCGTCACAGATTTTTAACCCCAAGAAAATAATATTAATTAGTAACCCCAAAAGGAGAGTAAAACATCTTGTTAGTCTCTCCGGTTTTTTTTTTGATCATCAAGTCATAAAGGTATGACTATGCACGGAGTGTGTACAGCAATGGTATTTTTTTTTTCTTTTATTTTTTTTTTATTTTTTGTTTAAATAGTTCTTTGGTTTTTAGTATTTTCTCGGACATTCTCTTACACATGTTGGTAGAGAGACTAGATTTCAAGGACAAGCATATTGCAATGTCAGCTGAAAAAGGATAGCAGATTCTAAAAGAGTGAAAAGAGTGAAAAGAGTGCTTGTATACTATCATCCTGATTTAACAATTTATTCTTGTCCTGTTATTCTTCGTTTGGAGAACTATGGGTGGTGCAATGCATGTTATTTGATGCTCTGTGGAACGTTGCCAAGTCAGGTGACAATAGTATTTTTATTTTTTTGAAGTATCGTGCCACACCAGCATCTATCTAGTTGCTCCTTATAGCACTAACGCATTAACTTAACTAGAGATCTGGGTTGAGAATAGATCTCTAGTTATGTTTGATAATAGTGTCATTCCTTCATTGTAAGGTTGACATCCTGCGTATTTTTTTTTTCGTCATAAAATTAAGCCAATATTTTTTTTTTGGCAAAGGAGGCTCAAGAAATGGCCTTGTCTACGGTCCCTCTCCCCCCCCCCACCTCACCGTCCCCCAAAAAATTCAGTTGTATTTTTTTTTTGTCTCATTAAAGTTTAAGGTTGTTGTTCTGCAGACAATGATTGAACCATTGTTGAGCAATTACGTGAGGACAGGGATTGCTTACTAAGCCAATTCCAGTATTGTGCTTAAGTCCATTTATGCAATTCGAGAATAGTTTCCTCTGTATAGTCTGAACTGACAAGACAAGGCAAGAAAAAAAAACTCAGGGGCCGAGTAGGGAAGGCATGTCAACTTAATGTCCATTGTCAAGTGATATGACGCGCTGTATATATTGATTGTTTATGTATAACCTTTCATTGTTCTGATTCCAAATCTACACAAAGATAAAGGTGCCCCCCCCCCCAAATGTAAATAGTCCAATTGACGAAGGAGGAGGCGACCAACAGGTCTTGCCTGGTCACTGGTCCCTGGATCTAGTCCCTTCCATTCCTGTGGTACAACAGAGAATCCTCCCCTGTTGAAACACCATCCAAATTAGATCTGGCTAAAAAGCACAGCCTAAAGTGACAGATACGAAAATTATTCCTGTTACCTCCCGCTTGACTCGTGTAGTTGGGGGGGACAATCCCCTCTTCGTATTGTGTAATTATTGAAAATCTTTCGTACCAAGACCCTCTCCCCCTGACTGACCGACCCTCGGCATATAAACCTTGGCTTTTTGGGTGCCAATACTATTCCGCTAGAATAAATCCGATGACATCATCATTGGTGGCATCATGTAAGTTTACGATAGAAAATAGACTTGATGGATGGTTCCTTTTTTTTTTGGCATTCTTCTTTGAAGTTTCAATCCCGTAGAATCAAAATGGGTATGTTGCTTCATATTGATTAACTTTGGACTACCCAAAATAGTAATTTCAAGTAACGAATAAACTCGGACAAGATATGCAATCTTCTGTAATACCAGCATCAAACACATAACCCAACAACGACAAGAACGGGAATAAGAACGAATTTATCCCCAACAAGAAAATGGTAATGATTATCATCATCAGCATCATCATCATCAGCATCATCAGCATTTGACGGCATTTTTCTTCCACTTCATTCTCTTGTGATCTTGCGGACTTTTTCTTGGTTCGAAGGTTTGTTGGACGATAACTCTCCACCTGCAACCAATGAGAGAGAAAATATTTTCTTAGCCATTGGCAATTATTTATTTTTTCGTTTAAAAAGCCCCCCCTCTTTCACTAAAAAAAAATGAATGAACAATTGAAATATTTAATTACGCGCAAAAACAATTACCCGTCAGTCTCTCTGCCAATCACTGACTCTCTCTCTCCCTACTGAATACAATCTCTCCACTATTCGGCCTAGAACAATGATCAATGTTTGAAAATTAATACGACAATGAGTACCATTAATGATGTAATGCTTATTTTCTCTGACCCTCCACTTATCCTCCGATAAAAAAAAAAAGCTAGTAAATTTGATTCTTAACCTTTTCAAGAAAACAAAATAGTCACTCTGGACATTTTTGACAAGAGAAAAATAAAAAGTGCCCTGATTCGATACATGATTATACCGCTCATAACATTTACGGCTACGGCTCTACCGTATGTGTTACCCATAATGGATTGGTACAATTGAAAAGCATTGAATGATTAATGTATCAAGATTTAACAAGATTTGATAAATTCTGGGTGGTCTTTCTTTCTTTCTTTCTTTCTCTTTCCCTCCCCCTTTTTTTTTTCAGGATATCCCGTTGTTTTCGGGAACACCTCTTTCTAACAATGAATCCATGATTCTTCTGCTGCTGCTGCTTGTTCTTCAGAGATGTTATGAAATCTCTTTCGTTTCTTTTTTGCGGTGGGGATTATTGATTGATTGTTATACCGTCGTGGTGGTGGCTTTGTTCTGAATTATAGATAAGCCTGAAAGTCACGTATTTAATTCAGAGAGAAGTGAATGACTGTGAAATTGATTATTACTAAAACTGTCCCCCCCTCCCCTTCCCTCCCCTCCCCCTTGGGTGATAAGCTCATTCACAAGACTCTGGCATCCAATCAAAAAGTATACAATTGAGGGTTGTTTGCAATCTGTAATTGCGATGTTTTCTATCGTCTAGAATACGAGTATTTGCAATTTGTTTTTCAAGGGTGGTTAGTTAAGATTGCAGCCTCTATGTTCACCATAGAGAACATTTTCTTAACACCTCAATTGATTCATTGAATGTTCAATCTACTTTAGACTCACCTGTGACTTATGACCAAGGGAATATTCTCTTCCTAATACGAAATTAAACTCTTAAATAATGCAAAAATCTATCAACTATACAACCTATCATAATACTAATAATACTAATAATAATAATAATAATAATAAACACTCAAGAAAAATAAACGCAATTAATCATCATCAACAATGAAGTTTTTTCAGACAAACAAGACATTCTCTATGCCTGTTTTGCCCACTCCAAAACTTCCAAACTCATAACTACAATAAATATAGTACTAGGCAAAGTTAAAACCACATATCCCCAAAACAAAACCCCAGCCATTTCCTTCTGATAAACTTCATTCAATTGACTGATTTGAGATAATTGAATAGCAGGCGGACTGACAGTTAAAATAAACGCCACAATCAAAAAGATTGGATCATCTAATACAGAAAGATTAACATACTTGACACACAAGGCGATAATTGGAAGTAATATAATTGAAGGCAAGATCATTCTTGATAACAATGACCCAACTAAAATTCTGGTATAATGTTTCGAAGCGGGTGGGAGATCTTGTGAAGGGTATAAATTAGACCCAAGGACAATTAATATCAATGGGATGGATACACTACCCAAAGCCATAATGGCATTGGTTAATGTATTATGAACAAATGAATCCTTGGTATTGAAAAACAAATCCTTAAGATATGGAACTGAAGCAACCACCACACTGATCAACATGGCGTATAATGGTGGATTCATAAATGCTAAAAACAGGGAAAGTGGTTTGGTTTGGGCAAGTCTTGAATACCAAGGTAAAGAAACAAAATCGACATGTTCAATCGATACTTTGGGTGCAATTGGTGCTGATGCTGCTGATGAATCATCTTGTCTTTCAATGTATAATACTTGTTCTTCTTGATCTCCTGCTAATAAACTAGTAGTTTCATCCACACTAGTTTGATGGATCATCACCGCCCCTTGTTTGTTATAATAAGTATTCAACTCCAATTGAGATCTTCTTCTCAATAAAGTATTAAATCCCCAGGACCATCTCAACACTTGTCCCAATTGTTGGAAAATAAGTAAATATAAAATCCCTCTACCAGCAACATTGTCATTGTTATCATCAACAATGTCATCCCATAATAAATCAGGTAAAGTATATGCCAATGATAAAGTTAATGAAACAGGCAATGAGTTTGAGTTCCCAAACACTGCCATGGCAGTGACAAAATCACTTTCTGGTTCATTTAAAGACAAGAAATACGAAGTGACTCGTGAACAACAATAGGCAATCCCAGTTGAAATGGCAAAAAAAATAGGTATTACCCCAATATTAATAATCTTTGAAATTGATAATGATGATGCCAACTTTGAAAAAACAAGACAAGGAGTGAATAAATCGACATTCAAGGCACTGATTACCTTTTGACCCTGGGTGGATAATAATCCTGTTTTAGCAGCAAAGAACCCTGCAAAACATACAATGACTACCTCTAATACTGCTTCAAAGGTTAACAATGAAATATCAAGGAATGATAAGGAATCGGCAGGATTGGATAGTAGACTGAAGCTCATGTATCTGAATAATGATATGGTTGTGTCTGTGTCTGTGTCTCTGTTTGTGTCTGTTTGCGGTAAATGAAACAATAAAATCTAAATCACCGAATTACGGGAAGCAACAGAAAAGAAGGAAAAAAAAAAATTAAAAGTGGCGGAATTTTGTCTACTTTTTATATTTAACTAAATTTTTTTGTCTGTCTATCTGTCTGCCTGGTGGTGGTGGTGCTTATAAACGTCCATTTGTTTTTCGATTAGTTGGTTTTTGGAGGCAATTGTACTTTCCCACCCCAGGCTGTGTCGCATGGTCATACATCCAAGCAGTAAGTACGGTAATTGTAATACTATATATTTTCTGTTGATGTCACTATCCACTTTTTCTTGAATAGGGGACACACTGAGGCTGTGTGGCACTATTTCGTGATTTACTTAACCTGGTTTCTACTGCAAAGATAGGTACACTACTATTATGAGGCACAAGGGCAATTAATTGGAAAGTGGGGATGAAGAGAAAGTGAAAGTATGTGGGTGTCAGTAGTGAGTGTACCGTATCTTTCTCAGTTGCGCTTCAATTAATTAACCAAAATTTCAAATTATTAAAAAGTTTAAAGAGATAAGCCCTTTGATCCCACCCCTAATCCCCTACCCCTCCTCATCGAATGATACCGAAAAAAAAAATACTCTTTCAGGGTGGATCGTAATTGCCAATTTCAGTCTAGTGGACCTTAACAAGTATAGTGGAAAATCACTATGGTGGGTAGGGAAGGGGGGGGAGTGTGGAGGTTGGATGTTGGTAGGGTAATTATGTTATGTTTATGGTTGCCTGAATTGAATGATGTCATTTAATGTTAGACACGTGGATTGCGAAATATTGATTTCTTTTTTTTTTTTTCCTTATCAATTAATTTTCTTTATTATTGTTGGTTACACAAAGGTGTCAAAAATCAATCCTGCATATTACTATGGCTACAGTAATAAGCGAAAGACGGCGTGCACTTGGTTCAAATGATTCACCTAGCTAACCACGAATGACTGGCTCGACTCTATTTTAGGATAGGCAGCTGAATGGTTGTTTTGTTGGTTGATACTGTGATATCGATATACCTAATTATCCTTTCCATGGTGAAGTGGAGACAGTAGTAGTATGAATTTGACACTAGACACAAGGTAATCCACCCACCATCGCCCCCCCCCCAATACAATCTATTGATAATTAGTCGACCTTTGGTTGATAGATTGTGTCTTCCCCTTAGTTTGACTCTGAGGGATACTCTAAACTTTAAAAGTTAAATCTTTTTTTGAAGTTTTTTTTTGAAGTTTTGGTCATTTTTTTATTCAATAACATCATTGATGATAATCACCTCAGCTTAACAAGTTAAACAGTTCTGAATAACAGAATAAAATCCCGATAGAGCGTGTCTTTCTAAATGTAGGAAGTGGATTAGACCCGGGGGGGGGGGGAGGCTCATTGAGTACTGAAGGTTTTGACGAATTTCATTGTTTGCCTCTTGTAAAGTTAAATATTCAGTATAGTTTGACAAAAAAAAAACACACACAAATATACAATAGTGTTCAAATGGGGTCAGCCAAATGTAAAAACTCAGAAAGGTTAATAAGTTCAATACATCTTATTGATAAAATAGATGGAACTGGGTTTGAAATTGTTTGGGTGGGTTTTGATTGTTTCAGCGGTTACTATTTTAATAAATAGTGAATTTGACAAAAATAACCGAGACGATTTCACCATAACTTTGGGATAAGAGATCACCATATCCAACAATTAGATAGGCCATAGCACCCTTTAACTTGATCAGTTTTGAGTACTTATGTTGGTTCTCCAATGATGGTTGTGATTGTTAACATTTGAAATCTCATTTTTCCGCCAATTTGCAAAATTTTGTATGGGGTGGGGTGGGGGGAAAGGAATATTTCGAATATAATGAGAGCAAAGAGTATGGTTTGGAAGATAATGAGGGGTGCATATGATAATGAAGATAGTGATGAAGAAGTTTTAATATAATGGAAGTAATAAGTGAGTGTTCGAAAGAAATAACTGTTCGATAGAAACATGTGCTCGATAGAAACATATGGTTTTATAGTTTAGATTTATTTATATTGCTTATAGAAATAAAAAAATCTGTATTTTTAGGACCTCGCCTTAAATATCCATCTCTTTTAGAATTAACCAGCCCGCAATGTGGATTATGGATTAGTAACACAGATTGAATCAATGGTTTCACGATTGGAAATCAGTGAATACATCAAATAGCAAACAAATATAATTTTTAACTAGATAGCCCGGCTGCTTTCATACCCTTTTCACCACTTTTCAAGATACAATTGCCTTCATAAATAATCTTGTCATATTCACCAATACGTTTGGCAACATCCAACACTCTTTGATCATAACTCCCAGGTTGAAACCATAATGCTTTAATTATGTCCTTATATCCCTCGACCGACCCAATCTCTTCAAGGGTATTACTAGTTACGTTTGGTGGAGTCAAAAATGAAATACTTAACCCATCAGCCTGCGAGGTTTTATAATTTAGGATATCTCGATGTGAAATTACGGCTTTCAAAACATCATCGATATGATTGACTACTTTTAATCCTAAGATTTCTTGTTGTGTTGGATTTATGGGGATGATTGGTAATTTATGATTGATATACCATGAAAGAATTTTATATCCATATTTTGAAGGATTGTTACTGGCACCTACTATAACATATTGTCTCGTGGGTCCAAAGAATGCTTTAATCTGTGGGGTGAGTGGCATTATCCTGATGTTCTGCTTACTAAGTCTGGGGATGGATAAAAAAAAACAATAAAGGAATGATCGACCCCAAGCCGCAAATTATAACAATAAAAAAAAAAAAATAGAAGTGAATGGTGTTTTGCAGTTTGTCTCTCTCATCTAATCACAAATAAAGACTTTAGTATAATCTTGTATTATGTATAAACTATCTAATTTACAAAGGATGCACTTCTAACAAGTAGGAATACTTCTAGTTTTGTTGATCTATAATTGAGTCGATATCTTCAACTTCTTGCAAGACGAAATCTTGAGAAAGACTGACGGTTTGCTTGTTTTCAGTAGAATGGATCAATTTAGCTAATTTGGCTTGGGGACCCCAACCATTAACAGGTGGGTTCAATTTGAAAGGTAATAACCAACTAGTGATGCTAACAAAGTTATCAGAACGAGTCATGATTTCATGAACCAAATCTTCAATACAAATCAACCCTAAATCAGCACCAAATTTGTCTTCAACAGATTGATTATTATCAAGCTTAGTGACTTTATATTGCTCTGGTTGTTCTTCATCTTGAGTTAAGATACATGCTCTCTTTTGGAATAATTTTCTGGTGGAGTTTAATGATGGCTTTCCAACAATGACGTAGGGGGCGATTAATGTTAATAATTCCATAGTTGATTGGTTTGCCTTGACGAAAACACCAGTATTTACGGTAGTTAATTTTAACACTTGTAATAATTTATTTGCTTTGTTTGGGATCTTTAATCCCTTGGTATGATTAGGTACACGAATAAGGAACAATAATTTATAATCGTCATCAACAGCAACATCTTCTGCTTGAGGTAACTCAGCTAATTTTTGTTGTTTCTTAGACAAGTTTCTAATTCTCTTTCTTTCTAATTCGTTTGATTTGTGATTAGATACTAAAGTTTCTGCTCTAACGAATTTATTAAGTTGTTCCTTTTTTCTAATTCTCTTCTGTGTTAATAACTTCTCACGAGCTTGTTCTTGTTTTTCTAATCTTTTTCTATCAGCGTTTTTCCTCTTACGTAAAAGGATCTCAGGGTTGGAGTTTAATACAGCCATGGTTGTTCGATAATAATGATAAGCTACTTAGTTGTAAGAGAAGAAGTGTTTTGATCTTTTTCCACAGTAATTTTTTTTTTCTTTTGAGCTGCAGAGATGAGATAGTTGCGGTGCGTAGAGTTAATGTATTGCAGATTGGATGTTTCCTAAAAGAGTCTCCAGATCAGGTAAACTTTGATGAATATCTCTATTCATTTAAGTTAGTCCGCCACTAAGTCAAATAGGTAGAGACACTAAACAGTATTTCAGTTTACCGGTGTGAGACATGGATATTTTCATTGTAAAAAATACAATGAAGACATTACATCAATCATTGAGTTGACAACACGTCAATCAATTCGTCGAAACAGGTCATCCATTGGCAGAAGGTTGCTTTCTTTGTTTCAGAGCATAGAAGACAATAACCAACTAACCAACAGGAAACATACATGACCTCCTCCCCCCCTGTTGATACTTATCTCTCAATAATGTGTGTTTTTGTTTATCGAATGATGGTTGTTGTTGTTGTTGTTTTTTTTTTACAACCAAAAAAAGTGTTTTAATTAATTTTCTTCATTTTGGCCCTTCATTGTTTTGGTGGATATTTAAATTACACCAACTTCTCTCTCTCTTCTGTTTTCTTCTCCTTTTTCAACTTTTCTTTTTTACTAATCAATCAATTACTTGTTGTTGGTGTCGCTACTTCCTCCTTGCTTGAAGTTGTTTAAGAGAGATAGGCTAGCTTCTCAGTTGCTTTTACCCATTTCAATTAAACCCCCCCCCATCCCTACATTCATTTACGGTGTAACAGACATAGTTTCACTTTACAACCTAACCAAGGAAAACAACCGTTAGTTTTTTGCTTCCCTTATTCAAGTGAGAGATCTCAACACCCCTAATCACATCACTCCCTTCCTATAATAAAGTGGCTAGTGATTGTCAATTCGGGTATTTTGCACTAGATCAACTTGAACCAGAGAGTAAAAAGTTGCTCATTAAGTTTTACAACCCTAGACTGCATATAAGCGTGCATTGGTTGTTTTGGTTGAAAAGAAGAACGACGCCAGGCCACCACAGAGAAGAAAAAAAAGATCAGTGGTAATTAGTTTACTTAAAACAGTAACAAATTGACTGCATTAACAAAATTGTTCCTTCCTTCCTTTCTCACCTCATCCAATTTTTTTTTTTGCTAACTAAATTTTTAAGTTACTTTACTACTAAGAAAAAAATTTAGTGTCAAGATAAAGATCTAACTTTGATACAAGAAATCAGAAGAACTTATTTTATTTCAATTCTGGTCAGACATATATACCCCACCCCAT
>JAJMHC010000327.1:0-11865 GCA_030582855.1 Hemisphaericaspora lyxosophila | reverse complement strand
TTATTTAAATAGAGTTAGAATAAATTAATGTTTCTTGTTTAGTGCCTTTGTCACTTTCCCATAAAATTGAGATAGAGTATGAAAGGGGAACGATAAGTTCTCACACAAGAACTCCGGCAACACTCGCTGTAAATATCGAGAATTTTCAATTAAATCAAGTTCCCCATCATCTTCTGCATATTGTCTTTCCAAAACATCCAAGAAAGTAGGCACGTAGTTGATTTGTGTATTAGCGTCTATGTCTTTTGATATTATTAATTGATAATTGACAAATAACCCCAGCTTTGACACCGAGGCTGATGAATGTCTAATATTGAAATACAACTTCAGGTCATCTTCTTCAAAATTCACCACTTTGATTCCCGTCAATAGCTCTATCATATCCAAGGTAAATCCAATATTCTCCAATTCTTTGGCGAATTGATCTTCAGTTATCATATTCTCATTCAGTTGTTTTCTACGTATGGGAGATGCATATGGTGCACCACCACTTCCACTTGATGTAACCAATCTAGCGTCCTTTAATTGGGATATTTCTTGCAAAAGACTTTCTATTCTGGCATCTCTAGTTCGTATTTCTTTCTGAAGGTCTTTAATCAAATAATGATCATTATCCATCTGTTCACAAACTCTGGATTTATACTTGTGAAACAAGGCATCTTGATCAGTATTGGTTAGATCGTTAATCATTTCTATCAATTTTGCATTATCGGTGCAACTTATAATGTCTTGTTCGCTTATGATAGATTTTCCTGATCCCTTGGTAGTACCCTTCTTGGAAATATTCGATGATGATGACGTTGTTGTTGATGGGCGTGTCAGCATACTCGAGGGACGCCCAATTGGTGTGGAGGAGAATAATGCATTTGGTTTCTTCTTGTTATCGGGGGTATCTGATTCATGGGCGGAATTCCCCGACGATACTCTTTTCGTCACTGTCATTGTTGGTGATTTAGAGTCAGTACTCTTGCGAGTCCTTGGTGCCATGATGGTTGGGGGTTGGTGTATATAAAGGTTTTGTTGTTATTTTACAAACAATCGCGGAGTGACTAAAAAAAAAAAAAAACGATGGGCCATCCACCAAAACCATTCTCAAAAAAAAAAGGAGCCAAACAGAAAAAAAAAAAGCATACCACCGGAAAGAATGTGGTTGATGTTGTTGTCTTTCTTCACCTCCTCCTCCTCCTCCACCCAATCCACCCAATCCACTCCATCGGTATCATTACCAATTATGTCGTTCTCTCCAAAGGCATTTACTAAAAAACTAGACGGGTTACAAGAAACTCAAGATTCCATTGTCTCAATATCGAATTGGGTTTTATTCCATCAGAAGCACGTCCAAACTATTCCTCAAGTATGGTTAGATTATATAAAGAAATTACCACCTAGTAATGACAACTCAAAGAAGAAATTATCGTTACTTTATCTTGCAAATGATGTTGTTCAACAAGCAAGAAGTAAAAAGAAGCAACCTTTTTTGGATGAGTTCAGTAAAGTATTGCCATCAGCTATACAAGTGGTGTTTGGTTCGGTAGATTCTGCGGTGAAACCCAAAATAGAAAGACTTCTTGGGGTATGGCAACAAAGAAAGATATTCTCCCTGGAAGATATCGACAACATGAAGCTGGCCATGAAATCCAAATCATCCCAACCTAAACATCAGAGTACGGCATCGTCTTCCTCGTCTCTCCCAACAGGAGTTAAGATTGCTCCTGAACTTAAACACATCAATGAATTATTTATGCATTTAAGCCAATTGGTGAAGATAAGCCAAGCAAACTTATCACAATTTGGAACCCAATCTCGACTTTATTTACCCGAAGATCCCCTGAAATCAGAGAATTTGCCCTCCCCTGAGACATACATCACCAAGTTGAATGCTTTAGAAAATTTGAGTAATGTATCCATAACCAATATTAATGAAATCAAAAACACAAAAGTGAAAATCAAAACCCACCTTGATCAGTTGGCAAAGTTATTAGTTGAAGGGAGTGAAACTGAAGATAGTAAAATTGGAATTATTACAGAGAAATTAACCAAATTATATAACACTAGAAACGAATTGAAATCCATGCTTGAGGGTAACGATGATGATGATGATGATGATGATGATGAAGAAGAAGAAGAAGAAGTTTCACCGGAATATCAACAGCTTTCGAATGATGAAGACGAGGATGATGACAACTTATTACCTAGTTATGAAGATGATGTTGATTCAGATCAAGAAGAAAAGCCTTCCAAGAAAAGAAAAATCTCGCAGACACCTTCTGGTGGATCTACCCCTTCCTCCAAAAGGGTGGCCTTCTCGGAAGATATAGAGGTCAAGGAGTTTGATAGGGATGATGAAAATAACGAGAATGAATCCAACTATACTGAGCCTGAAACAGAGGAAATTGCCAACTTAATTCACACCCACAAAGATCTGTTGGAGTTGAAACATGAACATGATGAAATGTTGCACCGGGATGATGACGAGAATGGCTACGACCCTTCTTCCATGGGCAATGGCAGTGCTACAAGTGACGACGTTATGAGTTTATTATCAAAATTAGTTCAACAATAAATATATTTCTTTCTTTTGTATATTAATTTAAAATAGCATCAAGGTCATTAGGCTTTATCTTTTTATTATTATCTAAATAATATGAATTTTTATTATCCCCCGTAGTGGGAGCGTTAACGTTGGGTAACGAATTACGCTTGATACTATGATCTTCAATTAGACTGGTTAGGTTGGGTAGGGAATTTCTTTTCATGGTGTAAGTATTTGCATCAATAGGGTGAACATGGGGAGTTCTTGATTTCCTCGGTATATATTTGCAAAATTCATCCGAGGATTCACAGTTGGAACATTCTGGATAATCTCGAGAGCATTTCTTCTTAAACCTTCTACATCTCATACAACTGATTTTAGATTTAGTAGGATTATTGAATTCAAATTGTGGTTGTTGTTCATCAAAAAGTTCCGATGTAATTATATTCTTTAGGTTCTTCCTCTTGAATACATTTAGTATCGGTTGACTAAATTTGGTGGGGGAAGATTTCTGATTTAGTTGCAATTGGAACTCATAAAGATACTTGTCCATGCCGGTATATATGTCCTCCATGGTATCTATATCTTTCTTCCACCCTGTAGTCGTCCACCAAGATACAGCAGAGAATCAATTTAAATTGCAGTAATCAATTTATGGCAGGTTATCTGACTCACCAATTTCCAAACCGATAAAGGCGGAAAAAACAGGCAAATAATAATTCTGTTTTTCTTTTTTTTTTTGTATTTTTTTTTTTGACTCGGTTTAGATTACCAATTTTTTCAATAATGGCTGCAATGAACTTACAGTATGGAAGGTTCTAACGCCACCGCTCATCAACAAAGAAGAGTAAAGCTGTTTGCCTGCTTTTATTCGATGTGGTAGTACCATTGGTCTCTGCAAATCTCTGGCAATGTTGGTGACAAATCGTTTTTGATGGCTATTTTCCAAATCTAAACTGGGCGATTGATCGGTGAATATCTTGTTTCGAGATGGGAATGGGGTTCCAATGTATAATAAATTCTTGGCGCGAGTCATGGCCACGTATAATAATCGTGCTTCAGCGGGATTTGGTGGTTTCAATCGATTCATAATTGGCCAGGGTGGGTTTTGTGAATAAGGTGATTGGCATCCGGGGATAAACACCACCGGAAATTCTAGTCCCTTTGCCTTGTGTACCGTGGAAATGTTAATGGCACTATGATCATTAACAGGTTCGTCGCCATAACAATTATGAAGAAAATATTCAATAAATGTCAATTTCGATTTTGAATAGAGGTATTCCTCATGCAAGTGGTTGAGGGAACCGTAGAATTTATTCAAATGATGCATAAGTTTTTGTTCGTGCTCCAAATCAGAGGCAACTTTAGGTGGCCTCGAAATTGGTGATTTGTTAATATAATCGATGAGTCCCGTTGATGATATGATTTGACTTAATGATTCAAGAATGGAAATAGGGGTCATTTCAAATTTTGACCTGGCTTGTTTAATTGAATCGAGAAAGGAGTTGATAATATTCTTTTGCTCCAACTGAGTAGCAGTGTTGAATAATTTGGTGATTTCATTTGGGTGGGAATTATTTTCTAACCTGGTCCTGAGGTATTCCTCTAATTTGTTTTCCTGTTTGCTTCCCAGCGACACATCACCCTGCTTCCATTCCTGATACATTTGGAATATATTAGCAAGAGTTGGTTTTCGACACCCCAATTTCGTAAGTGAAGTGAGGAGGGCAAAATCAGAGCCATTGCCACGATTGAGGACATTCAAAATCTCCAAGAAAACATGAAGATTCGAATTGAGCCATTCTGCAATTTCGGTATACTTGTTCACATTGAAACCATAATTTTTATTCAACAACTTGGCAATCATATCCACTTCCCGGTTACTTCTGGTTAAAATCATAAAATCAGAAAATTTAAAAAGCCCACCCAGTTCACAAATCAATCGAGATATCTCACTGGCAATGAAATCATACTCGGTAAAATTTGACTTGAAACTGTATACCATAGGTTCATATGATGATTCTTTTACTGCGGTAACGCCCTTAGTAGTATGGTGTAAATCACAAGGTTTCAAGGCAAAATCCACTGCCGCATTTAATACTTCTGGTGTTAATCTAAATGTTTTATCTAGTGCCATTTCATTGACGTTCCAAGTGTTGAACTTGTCAAGAAACTGTTTGGTAATGCCGGGATTGGAACCTAAGAAATCGTATATGCACTGGTTCATGTCACCTGCAATGGTCAAGTGCTTTTTTGTTGAATTGGGGCCCGGATAGTTGGTTAATTTTTCCACCAACTCCAATAAAGTGGGTTGCATATCCTGAAATTCATCAACAATCACCACTTTTACATTTTCGAGTTCTTGAATTAATTTCCCATTCATTGATGAATCCAAAAGTTTCAACGCATCTGTTATCAAATCCAGATATCGTATCATGCCATTTTCTTCCAAATACTTCATGACAATATTTAACTGGGACTCGGGTATATGGAATAGTGCCGCCACTTCTTCACTGGTCTGTTTACCACTCTTTAATGCCACTAGCATTCGTTCAAAATCCTGAGGTTTGGGGAGTTTCTTCTTTGTCGTCTTGGTGGTAGACTGTTTCAAGAAAAACTCGGTGAAACTTTTCCAACTGGTATCATCCACAATCACATTCCTGGCTTTATCGGGGAAGTATTCCAATAAATAATTATCTATTATATAACCAGAAAATGAATGAAAAGTTCGAATTTGAATCTTGGCACTCTCTTCTCTAGTTAACACATTTTGTAAGGATGATCTCACCGAATTCACTGTTCTATTAGTCATTGATAGCACGATGATTTGTTCTGGAAGTATATTCTTTCGCCGAATCAAATACTTTATTCGATGGACTAGAGTCAAGGTCTTGCCACTTCCAGGACCTGCTTGTATTGAAAGGATGGAATTGGCATCACAGTTATAATTGATAACTTTCAATTGAGTATCAGTTAGATATGAACTGGGTGTCTCCGACGTCCATGGTTCCATTGTGGGTAAGTAATTTTTGAGGTAACTTTTTATCAGGAATAATGTAGAAGGCTGGACTCCGTGATATTAAACAGTGAAAAACAGTAAAAAAACAAAAAAATCTGATTGTTTTCACCTGGAAATTTTGTTTTGCTACCGCGTACTCACTAAACTCACTCAAATCACCTAAATTTGATCCCCCATTTTTATTCGCCCCTCCAAACCTCAATCATTAACCAAGTTTCCACAGCAATCCACCATGGCGGCATTACGATCCATTCAACGTATACTCCCTTTGAGTGAAAACCATAACAAAGAGAATGATGAAGAATTTTCACCATCAGCCAATCTTATCAAACTATTAGCTGAACCCGAACATTCGGGCAAATCGC
Organism: Hemisphaericaspora lyxosophila; assembly: GCA_030582855.1. Lineage (NCBI taxonomy): Eukaryota > Fungi > Ascomycota > Pichiomycetes > Serinales > Debaryomycetaceae > Hemisphaericaspora > Hemisphaericaspora lyxosophila. The sequence continues at coordinate 5,948 of JAJMHC010000327.1, read as the reverse complement.
TTGAACACGTACGAATTTTGCTTCAACAAGAGGCAGAAGAATCCGATTTGGCCACAGCAGATAAGCTCATTGAATTGCACTCCAAATTTGATACCTATAGAAATAAAATTAGTCAATATTCATCCAAATTGAAGCCAGTTGGTATTATTCTACAAGAGTTTAATCAAGAATTAGGGTTATTATCGTCGAGTTTAGTATCGTTGGAACAGCAATCAATTAAACTATCTAAGGACTCTAAATTACAAGCTACTATAACGGGGAAACTCAATCCTGTCATCTTGGATTTAATGATCCCTCCAGATATCGTTAGAGGGATCGCTAGTGGAGAAATCGATTCACAATTCCTCGATAATTTAAGATTTATAAGTGAAAAGAAGCAACTAATTGAAAACATCAAAACCAAAAACACCGATTCCGGCCTATCAATTCTATACCATGATTCTATATCGTTAAACCAGCTTGAAACGGGAATTCATTTGCTTGAAAACAAAGCAGTGGAAAGAGTGAGAGACTTTATCATCCAACAAATACGACAATTGAGGTCGAACATCAAATCTTCATCACAAATTATTCAACAAAAGCTTCTTGAAGTTAAGGAAATATACCAATTTCTTACTTTGCACCACCGACAACTCGCTGAACAATTGAGATTGGCATATATTTATACCATGACCTGGTATTACAAAAGTAAGTTTGCCAAGTATTTATATGCGCTTGAGAAGTTGCGTTTACGTCCCGTTGATTCAAACATCGTGTTGGGAAATACTAATGATGATAAGTCAACTATGTTTGGCAACTCCTGGAAAGGTTGGGTGCCGGTTGCTCCTACTCCACCGACTACGCATCATCATCCAACACCATCAACATTGACAATAAATGAATACCTAGCATCCTTTGAGAAAAGACAAGAGGTATTGACATCAAAAACTAGAGCTTCTTCTATTCCCTCACAGATTGCCGAGACTTCTCCATTTACTTATTGGATTGAATTCGTGTTCAATCAATTCTCAATGCCCATATTAGATAATATGGTAGTGGAATATCTATTCATGGTTGAATTCTTCTACCAAGGAAGTGAAAAATTTGCCACCCTTGAAGTAAAAGGAGAAAATGGTCAAATTTATCAAAAGGAATGGGCGGAAGTGATGTTCAAGAATGTGTTTGATATGGGACGAGAATTCCTTACTTGGTTGGTGTGTGCCGATATAAACGCCCTGGTATTAGCGGCCTCCACCCGTGCCCAAACCAGTTCTTTTGGTACCTGTGACTCTTTTGGGATTATGTTGATTATTAGACTTATCCAAAACACCCAAAACAAACTTAATAATGAATTTCATATACCCATCCTTGATGATTACCTTAATTCGCTCCTTTTAATTCTTTGGCCTCAATTTACCAAGATTATTGATATTAATTGTGAATCGATGAAGAAAGCAATATTGCGTTCGAAAAAGATTTCTGGATTGGCTCCCATTGGTATTACGCAACAGTTTGCTCAATTCTTACTGGCCCTATTGAGGCTCACCACCCCCAATAAGGATTATCATGGCGAACCACTATACACTTCGGTGGTTCGCTTGCGGAATGATTATGAAAATTGTTTGACAAAGTGTAGCGCACATGCGTTTGGGAATAAAGCAACCGAGAAAGAGATATTCTTATACAATAACTATTTCCTAGTGGTGAACATCCTCAAGAATGAGAATACTGAATCGAATGATTTTATTGAAGAACAAATTCAACATTTTCATTTATTAACTGAAGCATACAAGAAACACTAAATATCACAAATTTTAGCATACATACCACATAATTGTAAATACGTAGAAACACCTTCTAATATTCTCATATGGACAAATCCGATCTGCTTGATCATTTCTAATCGTGCTTGCTCGTTAACATCTGGCATGGTCTTTGCTACTCTAAATGTCAGGGTGACGATATCAATGGCAGAATACCCCTTATACCATAATCCGTCTAACAACTCAAGGCCCTTGTCTATATCTTTATCTTTGATGCAATGGAGCAAAATTTTCTTAATCACCAATGGATGGGGTTGATCGACAATCTTGAACACATTGACATCATTTACAAATCCAAAACCAGCCACGGTACTTTGCAAATTGTTAATAGCTTGTCTCATATCTCCTTCTGCAGTGAATATTAAAGCCTGTAAACCTTCGCTATTGTATTGCACATTTTCCAGCTTGGTGATTTCTAATAATCTGGCCAATACTTCTTTATCGGCTAACTTGTTATATCTTAAAATGGCACACCTTGATTGTAAGGGTTCAATAATTTTCAGGGATTGGTTACATGCAAATGCAAATCTAGTAGTGTTTGAATATATTTCCATCGTTCTTCTTAATGCTTGTTGTGCACCTGGAGTCATTGAATCCGCCTCATCAAGGATAATAATCTTTTGACGACCAGGAGGTAATGATATCTTTGTTTGAGCAAATTGCTTGATCTTGTTACGAACCACATCAATCCCCCTATCATCTGACGCGTTCAACTCAAGTGTGGCTTGGTGGTAATGTTGGCCTAGTAACTCGTAAGCGAGACAATGGACAGATGTGGTCTTACCAATACCTGGCAAACCCGATATGATCATATTGGGCATGTTACCATCTTGAGCGATGATCTTAAGTCTTTCGATTGTTTCTTCGTTTCCGACAATGTCGTCCAATTTATGTGGTCTATACTTTTCTACCCATGGTAGTTCCAACGTTATGGGTGCTTTGGTAGTCATTTCGTAGGCGTGATTTAATAGAAGAAATGGACGAGAATGAACAGGAAGGAGAATTATTTACCGGTTGGTTTTTTTTGGTTTTTTTAGTTGATTTTGTTTTTTGTTTTTTTTTTGTCATTTCATTATATATAAAGACGCGTACCAAATTTGAAAAAAATTGGGCTATAAAATCTATGGCCACTAGCTACTTTCGTTTACTGTATTTTCTGTCCTGTTGTCACTACCCTTTTCAGTTGTGGTCTGCTTCTTTTTCTTCTTCTTATTGGGACCTACTGTAGCGCTGGTGGTTATATGTCTCAAGGCAGGAGCAGCAAACTGGGGATTCAGTCCAGGTTCAAATAAACCTTCCAACCATGGTATTTCTACATCTTTAACATTCCCAGCGATTAAATCAAAGAGAGGTATAGCTTCCCGAAGCTGATTGTCAGTGATAGCTATTATTCCCGTGTTTTCCGTTCCCAATGCTTGTGAGATTTTATCTATACTTCCACGAGGTAATTGGATCAACTTGACTCTGTCTTGTCTACTCTTTGATGAAGTATAACTGAGAACTGGAAATGTACTGGTGAGAATAGCTGGTGTTATATCATATTTACATACGAAAACGTATTTAATCTGGCGTTTCTCTATCTTGCCATGCTTGTGTATTCCACGATAATGACTTGCTTGTAATTCTAATGCTTCCACTGTGGAATTAAATCCATAGTAAACTTCGTCAATTATCTCAGGGGCTTTTAATTTTAGCTTATTCTCTTTGCTTAAGGTGTTGTGCTTGCCTATTGGTGCCAACAACACTTCTAGAAGTAGTAAGATGCTGGTTCCCACCTGTGGTTCAATGAAAGGCCATAAATTGGATTGGGTAAATGGGTTATCTAGTAATGGTTTGAAAACGGTTTTCTTCTTCTTCTCTATTTCCTTAAGGGATGCCGACTTGGGTGCTTTCTTATTAGTATTTGCAGGTTTGTTTGGCGCCATCGTTGGTTATAGGAAAGAGAGCTCATTACGTATTTTTTATTTTTTTTTTTTTTAAAAAAAACAAAAAAAATAACATCAAAATAAAACCCATCTTTCCTTTTAGATGCGAATGGTTCAATTGATTTATATAATTTTATTAGCTTATATAATTAAAAAACGTTTACAAAATACACTAAATACATACACAACAACAACAACTTAAATTTACTCTTTGTCTTTTTCTTCATCCTTGTTTTCCTTCTTTGGTGAATTTGGGGAATACTCGGGTGATCCTGGTGAGTATTGTGGGGATGTAGGTGAATATGAAGGTGAAGTGGGTGAATATTGAGGAGATGTTGGCGAGTAGGAAGGAGAAGTGGGAGAATAAGATGGCGAGGTTGGTGAGTATGAGGGGGAGGTTGGTGAGTATGAGGGGGAAGTTGGTGAGTACTGGGGCGAAGTGGGCGAGTAAGATGGGGAAGTGGGTGAGTAACTGGGAGTGGGGAGTAACTGGTGAGTGGGTGAGTAAGATGGTGAAGTGGGTGAATAACTTGGCGAGGTGGGTGAATAGCTTGGCGAGGTGGGTGAATAGCTTGGCGAGGTGGGTGAATAACTTGGGGAAGTAGGTGAATAGCTTGGTGAAGTGGGTGAGTAAGATGGCGAGGTGGGTGAATAACTTGGCGAGGTGGGTGAATAACTTGGTGAGGTGGGTGAATAACTTGGGGAAGTAGGGGAATAACTTGGTGAAGTAGGTGAATAACCATATCCGGGAGAAACACCTCCATATGAAGGAGATGTTGCACCATAACTAAATGGAGAGGTAGCAGATGGAGAAGTAGGTTGTCCTCCATACGAAGTTAATCCACCAGCACCACCATCTGAGACAGGAGCAGTATGAATAGGCGAGAAACCAGCACCTTCTTCAAATTGAATCTTGTCATCTTCCATTTCATATTCTCTATAAGGAGTAGCACCACCGTCTTCGGTATATTCTTCACCGGTGGTTGGCACGGCAATATTAGATGGAGCGTGTTGCAACATCTTATCATCAACCATAACATCGAATGCACCTGTTCCTAATGGCGCCATTTGACCCAACATGACATTTTCTGAAATACCTCGGCAATCATCCAACTCGGCCGAGGCACCAGCTTCTAATAAGATTTCAACAGTTTCTTCGAAAGAACAACGCATCAACGCCCCAGTGTCGGTTCTGTTAATACCATGACGAGTGATAGCCATCAAGTGACCACGAGAAGTCATAACGTCAACCAATAAAGCCATGTGTCTATAGTTAACATAGGAACCATCGAAAGCAATGACATTCAAGATTTCCTTAAATAAGGCTGACCTAGTAGCTTCGATACCCAATACAGAAAGAATTTCAATAAAATCATTAGAATAAGTTCTGGCAGAATCAACCCCTGGTACTGCCATCACATCTGCTAAATTAACCCCATCGGTTTCCAAGACCCATTCTTTACCTTGCTTGTATTCACCAGTTTCATCAGGCGCACTGACTTTATGCTGCATCATAAACACTCTGGTAATACCCTTGATACCTCTTAATGAAATGGATTCGAGCATATGGGCTTCAATACGTTTCAAAATTTGATCTTCTTCGGCATCGGCATCTTCATCTAACGATTTTGGATCTCTGACAACACGACAACGAATAATCAACTTATCAGCAGTATCATCAGACCAAATAACAAACAAATCTTCCCCGAAATTCAAAGAAATCTTTTCTGCAACTTGAGCCATAGTTAATTGTTTATCTAACATCTTGGCACGATCTAGTTCTAAACGCAAAAGCCATGGAGATTGCTTTTCAATGGATTCTTCCACCTTTTGATCTGGAATGGCGAAATAAGCTTCAACGGTATCGTAATCTTCTTCAATGACGGTGGTTCTTGGATCAGGGTCATAATAGATTTCAGTAGACGAAGTAACATTCTTCAAAGTAGTATGTTCAATGGCTGATTGGACAATTTTAGCTCGTTCAATATCAGCAGCAATTTCAGGCTCTAAATAGACTGTCAAGGCGGGAGTTTTGATATTCTTGGCCACATTAAGAATTTCCTTAAGACGAGGAACCCCCAAGGTAACATTCTTAGAAGAAACACCGGCATAATGGAAAGTATTTAACGTCATCTGAGTAGCAGGTTCACCAATAGATTGGGCAGCAACCACCCCGACCATTTCACCAGGATGAACCACTGATTTTTGGAATTGAGTTTCA
>JAJMHC010000326.1:0-11908 GCA_030582855.1 Hemisphaericaspora lyxosophila | reverse complement strand
AAAAAAAAAAAAAAAAAAATAAAGACTTAGCCTCCTGAATTGAAATAAAAAATAATTAATCTGATAGGAGACACTATCTAAAAATACATCCAGGCAGTGACTGAACACGAGATTCATGCCATCATCCAGTAGTTACAGAGACTAAATATAACCCTATTATATTAATCTTTTAGTCAGTTCATATTCCTGGAGAGGAAGGGGGGGGGGGTGGGTTGGATCACACTTGTTGCAGAATCCTAATATCAGCCGTAAATGGAGAAAGATCTACCAATCACAAGCATTCTTGGCAACTCGCTAAATCCACCCATAGATAGTTCAATATAAGATTATTTTTTTTTTAAAAAACAACTTGCTAATTTCATATGATCCCTTTATGTAGAGCTCTTGTAATGGTTCTGGGGATAGATAGTCCTTTCTATCAATTGATATATAACAGTAAGTTCATACGCAGCTTTAAAAGGGTCCTTACTCAAAATTGCAATTATACCCAGCTTTGAACTGGCAGGGGTTGAGCCGACAATTACCCCCACGAACGTTTGGTTATTATAAACATTATGGACGTTACTGCAGATAAGTCCGACACAAAGGGTCATTCATTCACCAGTTTGCAAACCCAAAGAGGCTCACTCCAAAAAAAAAAAAAATAAAGGCGTGGGCAAATTCAGCCGCTCTGTTTGACGTTGGTGCGGAGATTTCACCCAGTTCCCGCTTTTCTTTTTCAGTGACAGGTGTTGGGCGGGTTGGCTGACTCCCAATGGACATAGTACTTATCGGGATAATAATTCGGTATCGGGGGTAGACCCGTCATGCCAATTCTATTACACCCGTTATCTGTTCTGTGTCGTAGTTGTTGAAAAAAAAAAATATCTGTACATATGACTATAAGCTTATTTATCTGGTTAAAAATAGAGATCGTAAATCAGAGGGTCCCTTTTTACCAACTATGAATATAAATACTCCATTTAATTCCTATGGGTTGTATTGATTTTTTTTTTGGTTAAATTAAACCAACAGTCTTATTTATCACTGTCCTTAATCATCTAAGACACTCACACATTCCTTCAATACTTGCCAATTTCACGATATTACCATCCGGTTGAACTATATGTTCTCAGAGCAAATTCATCATTCTATAAATTTTTTTGATTACGATTTAGTCCCACGTCCTTCCGCCATTCCTAACGAATTCATTGATCTTAACAATGCAGATGCATTATTTAAACTCTTAAATGAGACAGAACCTGTTACTTCCAGTGTCTTTACCTTTCATGATGCTTACAATACTGTTCAACCTCAGGTAGTGGTGAATTCTCCTCCAGGAGAAGATGAACAACAATCCATTGTTTCTGCCACCTCCACTTCCCTTAATGAAGAAACTAATTTACTTTCAGTGTTTTCCCATACTTCCATTCCTTCGGGCTCTAATTCTTCACCAAATTCCAAGAAGCCAAACAAGAGAAACTCATGGTGTGGTCCTTCTGGTATTCAAAAGGTTGTTGGTACACGTATGAAAAAGCTGATGAGTTTCTCTTCTCCACTGAGTTATGATTCATCCACATCAATCACTCCTTCCGTTAGTTACAATGTATTCCCTCCTCGTGATATTCCTTCTTTATTTGGCAATAGCAACAGTATCGATACCCAATTAGAAGATTCAGATCTTGAACAGTTGCTTGGCCCTTCTGCTGATGAACCAGACTTTGCAACCACGTTTGTCGAACCACCTCCACCTCCACCACCTCCACCTCCACCCCATCCAAGAAGCTCCAACCAAACTATTGTTTCCCCCACTCCCATCAACAAATGTTCAGCCAGTCCCCCCAAGGTAGCAGTCTTTGACCTTCTTCCTGGGTCTTCATCCCAAATCCCCCACCACGTCCTCCCTCCTTCTGTTGTCTTTGAACATGCAAGAAAGCAAACCAACGTCGCTCATCTTACAAGAGCATACCGCTGTCATATCTGTAACACCAGCCTCACTCGCAAAAACAACCTCGCTTCACACATGAAGACTCACCAAGCCGAAAAACCCTACTGTTGTCAATTCTGCAATTGTCGCTTCTCGAGAAAACACGATCAAAAACGTCATGAAAATACCCATACTAGAGATAAGGTGCATATTTGTCGTGGGTGTGGGAAGGATTATCTTAGGTTAGAATCATTGCAGAAGCATTTTAGTTCTAAGCTTGGAAAAGAGTGCAAGAAGGCTATCTCTGAAGAGGAAATGGGAGAAGGTGCTGGTCAATCTTAGGGATGAGAATACCTTAACCTCAGTTGTTTGTTCTGTGACTATTACCTTATTATTGGATATTTACTTTTTAAAACAAAAAAAAAAAAACATTTTTTTAGAAATAAAATATAGATTTCAGATATCGCTTTCTCCTTCTGTAGAAATAATCACTTGAAACTGTTCGGAACAGCTTTCCCACAACGGTCATGCAACAATAAGTTAATTTCGGTCCGTCGTAGTTAAAGGAGATAAGCTGGTAAATTAAAAATATTTACGGTCCGACTAATGTTTAATTTTTATGTGGGGAGGGAGGGGGAGGGAAAATGGAAAATCAGAAAGAGAAACAAAGCGAGTCATCAATGCAGCATTTAGCACAGCCGTTAAAATTGGAGAATAATTCCTTGCCGTTATTACACGGAACAGAAACGGGGTTATTTCATTTTGACTCAAGGGTATGACGTCAGAACCGTTATGGAAAGAACGGCTGGGTTCGGGATTTACTATAATCTAACCTAGATAATTCGAAACCAAACTTGAAGTTATAGCACAAATTTCGGCAAAGTGTCTGGTGATTTGGAGATTCTTTCGCACCAGACGAATCTCTACAATTCCCCCTCCCCCCTCTTAATGGGAATTGCCCAATTCGTGTAAATTTATCGGTCTGTCTCTCGCTGCGAGTTATCGCAAGTCAATTCATGACTCACGCGGTTCCTCTGGAAAATGTATGATCTACTCCACATATTCATAGATAAAAAAAAAAATTAAAAAAAACTGGAACCATTCTTCCCGATCCCTATGGTGGGGTATTGTATTCGATAGAAAATACCTATCCTGAAATATACGTCATTGAATGAAAAAACCCGGATCCCACTTACGTCACCCATCAAAAAAAAACCCCATTAAATCGTCCCTTGCATAAATCGTCTTGGCTTTTTGATGTTGGTGTGGGAGGTAGGATGGGAGGAGGAGGGGGGGAGATTGATAAATATTTCACACTGGTATATATCCAACAGACTGGTCTCCTGTTAACTTTACAACCCATCAACCTGTATATAATTGGGATTGTACGATTTTTTGGATGAGAAACAATTAGAATGAACCCACGGAAATCGACTGCGCCTTGATTTGTATGGTGGTTTGCAATTTTGTGTGATGGAGACAAATATTTTTTTTGTCTTTCAACGGTTTTAATAATTATTTTAAGCGATTGTTCAAAACTCTAGCCCAAGTGACAGCGGTGCAGTGTGGGATGTCTTACAATTCAGTTCCACAAATGACAATCGACTAAGCCTTATCAGCTGGATGATTCTAAAAAAAGAAGCTGACCAATGGGGAATTGCTCGAACTTATTGAAATTCGTACACAGCAAGCCCATTCCCTTCCAGCTTATCCTTGACCCCATGTAAGCTCATATGACGTAGCACCCCCCGAAACCCTCATGTCTGGCTGAAGGGCCTTTGACTTTAGTAAGGATTGACTAATTGTCAAACCGGTGAAAAAGTCAAAGCGTTCTTCGTAGGTTACAATATGAGAGAACGAAATCCTATTGTTCAAATTAAACTTTCCTTTTGTTGATTTCATGCGACTAGTTATTTGATGACTTATGCACTGCCTTGGAGGGTTAAGTGTAGACGATAGTTTAAATTCATTGATACAATTGTATACCCATTACATCTCTGAGGAGATATAACCATGTAAGGTGCTTGAATGAAGTCATATACCTTGATTGCACAACAAGTCAACACCCAAAAAAAGGGTGTAACTAGATCAGATGTCACCTCTACCCTAATAGACGCACTGAGAAAAAGGGATTGGCACTAACAGCACAAAAAACTTCATTGTTCATAAAGAAAACAAAACAAAAAATAAAAAATAAAAAATAAACTTGGTGTGAGCATTTTTATGCATTTGGTGAGTTTGGTGAATTTGGTGTGAATATAAAATAACAGCGTTGGACTCTTCTTTCTTTCTTTTTTTGGATTTGAGGTACCGGAAATCTTTTATTACTACTTGCCTATTCATACCTAGTACACCCCCCCCCCCACACACATAACAAAACAGTCTTACAATTAGCCACACCCAACACACCCAACCCACTCACACCACAGTAACCCCTTTTTTTTTTAATTCTACAATAGCACATTAACTAATGTCATCGAATTCCTACATCAAGGATGAGGATCAATTGTATGACATACTAAATCTATCACCACCTCAAATTATCGTTAAACCTTCAAGCACATCGGGGTCTTTGAACAATAACTTGTGGAGTAATGGCCTAGCAATCAATAATCGAAGCGATACCAATATCAACTATTCCAGTTTATTACAGCAGCAGCAGCAACAACAACAGGAAGAAACCATCAATAACTATAACAACCAAGTCAAACATGATATTTCCCTGTATGTATTTGACCAACAACAGATGCATTCTCAAGAAAGCATGGCCCATGATTTTGATCCACCTCCACCTCCTACTGATGAACTAACTAATGGTCCATTACCAGATTTGAACAATTACAGACCAAATATATATGAAAATGATGATGCATCGGATATTTCATTAAACAATTCCCAGATGCCTAGATTCAATTCAACTTCAACCACCAATGATTATTTATCTCCCACGTCGTTATTTGCAAACCATCAGTTTCCAAACCAAACAGCACCTGCCCCACCACGCCCCCAACCACAGCAACCACCACCACCACAACAACTGGATCAACTCCAAGTCTCGAATAGTCTCTTGATCCCGGGATCACCATCTTCACACTCCATTTTTTCAGAAACCTCATCCCACCCGCCTTCGCCCTATCTCGAACCAAACGGCTCATCGCAGAACTTAACTGCCCAACCACCCCAAATCAACAATTCTGCATTATCGGATGTCGGAGAACCAAACATGGTCAACTTCATACAAGAACAGCAATACTTGGATTCAGTCCCCAACACCGATTTCCTAGTTTCGGAAATTGGTCTTGGTGAATCTATAAGTTCGACGAATTTGGCCAATTTAGATAGTATGGATACTACATCATGGCAACCTACTCCCAGTCAGAGACAACAGCAGGAACAATTCCAGCAATTGTCGTCTAAGTTACAACATCAACAATTGCAGCAACGACAATATCAATATCAACAACAGCAACAACAGCAACAGCACCAACAGCACCAACAGCAAGTGCAACTGCACCCCAATTCTCAAGTGATGTATTCAAATAAAGAAGATATGATGATGGATTTTGATATTACCGTCACTCCTCCTCCACAGCAAGACAATAACTTTCTTCTCTCGTCTAGATACATGGCATTTGATACCATAAGTACAGCAGCCACCAACAATTCGAATCCCCCTACCCAACCAATAAACCCACTCACCGAAAGTAATCTATCAAATTATACCAATGATATACAGCAAACTCAAATAGATGACCTGGGGATAGTCATATCTATAGATCAAGCTCCGGATCAAATCGCAGCCAAGACTCCTTCATTGTTTAGTAATTCATCAGCAAACTCACCAATCCATCATCGTAGCGGTGGTTCCAGTTCTAACCTCGTACCCAATTCCAAACTCATACCGACATCGCCTAATGAAGGTTTATCTGACGGATTTCAAGATCGTGATCCTGGCCTCTTGGATCCGACTTATCAATCAGTCAAACGAGGAAGGAGAAAGAGTCATTCTCAAAAATCCACCTCTCGACCAACTTCCAAATCTCCTCGACCCAGATCGAAATCTCGCGAGGAATACACCGATGAACAGGAAGATGAACACGATGGGAGTGATTTCGATAATGATGATGAAGAGGAGAGGATGATGGTGATGATGAGGATGATGAGGATAATGAGGGCGAGAATAAATTAGCCAGACATAAGATCTTGGAACTCGCGTCTCCAAACCTGTCATCTAAACGCACTCAAAAACACCCAAGTATATATTCTTGTCATTTATGTGATAAGCGATTCACAAGACCATATAATTTGAAATCCCATTTACGTACCCATACCGACGAGAGACCATTTATATGTTCGACATGTGGGAAAGCATTTGCTAGACAACATGATCGGAAAAGACACGAGGATTTGCATTCTGGGGAGAAAAAGTATCAGTGTAGTGGATATTTGAAGGATGGGTCTCCATATGGGTGTGGAAGGAAATTTGCAAGAGCCGACGCTTTAAGAAGACATTTTCAAACCGAGGCAGGAAAGATGTGTATTAAGCTGTTGATGGATGAGGAAGAGTTTGACAAGTTGATTAAGGCACAAGAAGAGGCTGGGTCTGCTATGATGAATATTCCACTGGTGGATATTACCCCGCCATTATGAAAATGAAATGTTTGTTTGTTTTGTTTTTAAGTTTTGTATTAATTAGTTATGTATTTATGTATTGAAGTAATTCAAAGTGTAGCAGTAAGACTTGATTGAAAAAAAAAAAAAAATTAATTGAGCTGCGTTTTGATCGATCTCGAAGAAGAGACCCCCCCTCCCACCTTACTCACCACCCACGCCAAGCCATGTCTATAGCAGCGCAAGATGATGACTTTATGGAAAACATAAAGTATTCCAAGAACACCACCAGCAACAATCTATCTGATTCCGAAAAGGAATTGGAGAAATTACAACTTGAAAAACAACAATTCATGCAATCGCAAAGCAAACAATTCCTTGAACAATTATTTCAAGAAAATAGTACTAGTCCCATCAAGATCCAAAACGTCCAAACCACAAACTCCCAATCATTTAGAGATAGATTCATTGCCAAACAACTCCAGCCATTATTGAAATCTGATAACGTGGTAAGTCTCGAGAAATTCTTGAGTGATGTGGATATCGTCGCTCAAAACTTTGTCAAATCAGGCACCATTGAAAACTTGCTAGTGTCCGTACACGCCGTGAATCCACAGGCTTCATTATTCAGAAGGAATAACAAGCCAGATACCATCAACATTGTGCCAGTGTTCAACTTGTTGCCAATGAAGAAATTCTTCGCCAAGACAGGTACCAACATCGGAAATGGAGAAGGAGATGGATTTATCCAATTCCAATTTAGGAACTTATTTGGTGGAGGCGAGAGTTTGGAATTTGACGCTACCACTGGTACCAAGACCTCATCATCATATTTAGTGAATTATACCCAACCTATATTTAACAATGTTAATTATATCAGTGAGAATTTGGTATATGTAAATGAACGAAAATTAGATTGGATCTATTCAAAAGTCAAAGGTAGAGGAATGACAAATAAATTATATACCAGATTTGATAAGTTGAATCATGAAGTGATATTGGAAAATTATTGGAAATTGTTAGATAATTATGGAAGTAAGAGTTTGGAAGTGTTGACTCAATCGGGAAGCTCATATAAATCATCCATTGCATACAATTTAATCTACGATTCTAGAAATAACAAATCCTTACCTACTCAAGGGAAATTATTTCAATTGGGATTGGAATATAATGGATTATTCAAGTTTAATAAATATCCCTATTTGAAAACGGCAGGACAAATGCAGTTGAATTACAATTTACCTTGGATTAAGTCTTCCTTGATTACATCTTCGAAATTTGGAGTATTATATCCCTTTACAGATACAAGTTCCTTATTGGACAGGTTTTATATCGGAGGTCCTAATGACGTCAGGTCGTTCATGTTGAATGGATTGGGTCCTAAAGATTACAATTCCTCAATTGGGGGAGATATGTTCTTCAATGGAGGTGTGTCATTGATATCACAGATTCCTCGATTAAACCCAGATTCAAATTTTAAATTGCATAACTTTGTAAACTTTGGTAGATTGATCAAGATGGATAAATCGCAAGGATTGACAGGTAGCTTTAAACAGTTATTGCATTCCCATTCTATAAGTTATGGTATTGGTATATTATTCAATCATCCAATGGCAAGATTTGAATTGAATTTGGTTGTACCATTGGTAGCTCATGAAACCGATTCAGTTAGAAAAGGGATTCAATACGGAATTGGAATTTCATTTTTGTAAATAAAAAAAAAACACCATACATACAGACATATTTAAAATAGAGAATAATAATAATAATAATAATAATAATCATAATGACATATAGACACTAGTTATTATGTTTAGCAATCCATTTATCATGACTTTTGATTACTTGGGGGATCATTTTTATTTCAATTTCAACTTGATTTGCAACTTCTTCATCAGTCAATCTAATCCAGTTTATTTCGTTGTTTGGTGCCACAAACACCACTTCTTTCTTTCTAGTTTGTAATAGATTACCAATGACTAATTGATGATGATATCTTTCTAATGCAGTTTGTGCCTTTTGTATCAATATATTAGAATCAGTTTCCAATTTGAATGAAACAAACATGGCACCTTGACACCAATTATCAACCAAACGAGATAAAAATTTCGGTACCTGTGCCAAATTAATGATTAAATGGCCATCTGTAGTTGCTGAACTTTGGATTTTATGTTGAGGCATTCTTGATTGGGGGATAAAGAAATCTGACACTGCTGCTGCCAAATAAAATAATGCTTTGCTGTTTAATACATGCAATGATTCTGCTGAAACTTTCAAAGTATATAAATATTGATTAACAGTTGTGAAGGGTATACATAATAATGAATTTGTAGATTGAGCTTGGTTATATTTTCTCAACACTTCCAACATCTCTTCGGCAAATTTAGAATTGATTTCCACTTTGTTGTTATTTTCAGTCATGAAATCCAAAAAACAGTTAGTGGAATGACTGTAATGTCTTGAATAAGGCAATAATGAGTATTCACGATGTAAGAATAAAACAGCATAACCATTTTCCAAGAAATATTCAGCAGAAGTTGCACCTCTAGTACCAGCACTAAAATTATCAATAAATCTAACAGTATTGTTTTCTAACGGGACAGTAGTACCACCAGAAGTAACCAACACAATTCGCTTGCCACTCTTTTCTAAATGATAATTAATGAATTCTTGAACTTCTTTTTCAATTTCTGGTAAATACGAAGGTGGTTCGTGGTTTCTGAAATAACGATCTTCATCTGATATTTGTGCTGCTTCGAATTCTGGAAGACTACGGTCAATAGCAGCAGAAGTATCTGGGTATGAAGTATGAAATTGCTTTCCGTGAATTGGAGTCATTGTGTTCTTAGTCAAGCAAGTAAACTTGTAGTAGCGACCAGTACCAGTAAAAGTAATGAATGTTGGTTGTTTGAAGGGAAGTAGGAATAAAATGTTATTTCCGCTGGAACCAACAAACTAACCACCGACAAAAAACAAAAAAAAAAAAGGTACTTGCAGGCAGGAATTTTTGTGGGTGCAAGTTTGCGGGTGCGAATCAAGGGTGGAAATCGAGTGGAATTTGTTTTTCTCTCGGTGACAATGCATCCGTCGTATAGAAGACCGGTACAAGATATGTGAGGGGGGTTGCATATCCAGATAGAGTGTAGGGGATATCGATAGGGATGAAGGGGAGGGGTGATGGTGGTGGGGGTAGTGTATGAATGCAAATGATCCGATTAAGGGTAGAATTTCAGGATCTGCATACTTGCTTAAAATGTTTCATAACCTTCGGCAATTTACCATTTTTCGGTTTTTTTTTTTTTTGTGGGGGGATAAAGGTATGTAAGCAAATGCTTTCTGGAAAAAAAAAATTTTTTGACAAAGCATAATTGGACAGAGGATACGAGGGATAACTTAATGAAATTTCGGTAGTTTATTGGGGTATTAAGTTTCTCATCGGTCTTCTTATAGTGAGTGGCTCTTTATCCCGGCAGGAATTTCGATGGTGAAGTCTTGTTTGACCCTAGTCTTCCAAATACCCGAGGAAAACAAAAAAAACTCTTTACAAGATTGTGGCGAAATTTGATACTCCACTTTCAAATTTTAGTTTAGAGGTTAATATCGCTTTGGGCACCGATCTTTGGCAAAGGCTATGGTTGGTGATATTACTTAAACTTGGTGGTGTACCAACAAAGCACCTCTTTTCATTGATATGCAAGTGGTGGTCTCTATCAAAGAGAACTAGCCACCGCCTGTTGTAGAGCTCAACCGAAATAGCCTTTCACCCAGAAGTCCTCCTTGCTTGTAGAAACTCAAATTAGACTAATTGTTTTGCTTGGATTACCACCTTCAGTGGTTCACACTATACCAAGATACACCTGTCCCCCAGTTTCCTAAACTAGCCTTCAATCATGAATGGCATGTGGTAGCGAGTGATTGCCTTTTTACCGATGTGTGGGCAAAAAGAAAAAAATACCGGTTGGAGTCATCCACCCACCACCATACCTTGAAAGTAAAATATCACGAAGACAAATTCACTATCATTCTTATCACCCCGCAGCAAAACCAACAAATATCATCATGTCTGCAGATTTTTGGAATTCGTCACAAAGAAATAAATGGCAACTGACGCGATTTTCCCTATTAGAAGCGAGAAGGAAAGTTCTCTTGTTGGAACGAAAGATGATCCAAAATGGATTAATTAAAGATTATCCCAATATCAACTATGATTATAATATGAGGATTTATTTGCATAATTTGTTAATCAAATTAGGTCGTCGATTGAATATAAGACAAATTGCCTTGGCTACTGCTGAAATATACCTCACCCGATTCTTAACTAGAGTGCTGTTGAAAGAAATTAATGTATATTTGTTAGTAACTACATGCCTTTATGTTGCTTGCAAGATTGAAGAATGTCCTCAACATATTCGATTGATTATATCGGAAGCGAGAAACATTTGGCCGGAATATATTCCTCATGATGTTACTAAACTAGCCGAATTTGAATTTTATCTAATTGAAGAAATGGATCTGTATTTATTATTACATCATCCTTATAAATCATTAATTCAAATTAAAAACTATCTTGAAGACAATTATTTAATTTTTGGGTTCAAATTGACGGAAGAAGAATTACAAAATGCTTGGAGTTTAATTAATGATAGTTATATCACCGATATTCATCTATTATTGCCGCCCCATATAATTGCTATTGGAGCGATATATATCACCATTGTTCTCAAGAAGAACTTATCACAGATTCGAAGTGGATCCACTAATGACAATTCAGAAAATAACACTGCCAACCAAGACAGTGGCACCACCACTGCCAATACTGCTACCACCACCACCAACACCTCCTCCAATATCGACAATAAGGAGATGAATATAGATGATTTAATGGATTTAACAAAATCGTCAATGTCAGGAACAAGTAATCAAATACTACCTCAGGGGAGTAATCCTAATAATCAAAATGTCTCACCAAATAAACAACAAGAGATGGATCCTACCTCAACCAATTTCCAAGATGATTTGAATATATTGGATGAAGATACGATCAAGATTAACAAATTTATGAATTTCTTGAATCATTCACATATAAATCTAGATGAAGTTGTTGAAGCCATGCAAGATATAATCAACATCTATGTGTTGTGGAATAGGTATAATGAACAAGCAGTTAAGAAGGCTTTACAGATTATGTTACTTAATAGAATATAGACAATATTACCTTGAAATGGGACTGTTACCAACACCTTCATCGTCAATGGGGTTAAGGGAATAAAGTCCACTTTTGTTTATTGCCAGATCAAGCAATTCTCCAGGGCATAACGTATCAATTAGTGATGATACATTCTAAACTCCGATGACAGCCTTTTTTTTCATTTGCCCCGGCCCCCTCCCCCC
>JAJMHC010000325.1:0-11968 GCA_030582855.1 Hemisphaericaspora lyxosophila | reverse complement strand
TTTTTTTTTTTTTTTAGTCTACTGAGAATTGTTGATTGAGATATGCCGAACGAAGTTAATGCTGTTGTAAATTTGGGCATTATAAAGCGAAGGGGGGTCTTTATTTGGAAGGATTGAGCTGGAAGGGGAAGGGGGGAAGGGGGGGAAGGGGGAAGGAGTAAATATGAAACGGTTGACCACCATTTACTGCGGGGAGGAAGGAACCCGATAACCGTTCACTGGGGTCACATCTGGTGTATTTGTTCCTCTAAAGGAAACTGAAACCTATCGGTGTAAATTTCCGCATAGAGTGCGAATTAAAAATATCCGTATAATAAAATCGTCTCTCGGATTTCTTGATATGTCTAATCTTCGCGGTTAATTTCCATTTTCAGAGAAGTCTATAGATAGCGCTCCATCTTATTTGAGGGTTATAAATACACAGAACAAGTATGACGTTTGATCATTAAAAAAAGAAGTCCATTATTACTTCCATACTATCTGTAATTAAACATAACCATGCCAAGTATGTATTTCATTTAAAAAAAAGGGATAGAACCGCAAGCAAAACCTACTAACGAGTTATTTGCAGTCGAATACAAATTCCATCCAAATAAAAAAGCTACCATCATAACAGCTCCCTTCTCAGGGGGACAACCAAAGGGAGGTGTCGAATTAGGTCCCGACTATATTCTTAATGCCGGTTTTGAAAAACAAATTGAATCTTTGGGTTGGGAAACATCAACAGTTGCCCCATTAGAGAACACTGACTATGAAGCTTGCAAAACTAATGATCGTGATGAATATGGGGTTAAAAATACTAAAATTGTCAGTGAATGTTGTCAAAAGATTCATCAATCAGTTAAGAATGAATTAGCCAATGGTAAATTCCCCATCACTGTTGGTGGTGATCATTCTATCGGTATGGCTACCGTTAGTGCTGCCATTGCTCATGATCCAAACACTTGTATAATCTGGGTCGATGCTCATGCTGATATCAATACTCCAAAATCTACCGATTCAGGGAATTTACATGGTTGTCCATTAAGTTTTATTATGGGAATAGATGCCGATTCATATCCACCAGAATTTGGTTGGGTTCCTCAAAGTTTAAAACCTAACAAGTTGGTGTACATTGGTTTAAGAGACGTTGATGAAGGCGAAAAGAAGATTTTACGTCAATATAATATCCCAGCATTTTCAATGTATCATGTCGACAAATACGGGATTGGGAAAGTTGTCGAAATGGCATTAGACAAGGTGAATCCAAATCGTGATTGCCCAATTCATTTATCTTATGATGTCGACGCTATTGATCCTTCATTTGTGCCTGCTACTGGTACCAGGGTAGAAGGGGGACTTTCGTTAAGAGAAGGTTTGTTTGTAGCTGAAGAGTTGGCTCATACTGGTTTGTTGAGCTCATTGGATATTGTTGAGACTAATCCAATGTTGGCTGAGACTGAAGAGCATATCTTGGATACTGTTAGTGCTGCATGTGCAATTGGAAGATGTGCTTTGGGGCAAACTTTACTTTAGAACTTGTAACTAGCTAGTAATATCTATAATGCAACATATTTATATTTGGAAGTTTGTTTATGATCGCCTGCATGGGAAACCTTAATTTTAAATCATATGTCTTACAGCCAAGAAATTTAGTTGCCGATCAACGATGCTTTGCTGTGCCGAGGTTAGTAAACTTATTTTTTTTATTTGTGAATTCAATCACGCCCCTCCTCTCTCTAGCTTATAAACATTTGCGTCAAACCTTCTTCAATGATAGTAATTAATCTACCTCTCTGGGGAGACTTTAATGCGTATTTGAATCCCCAAAGAATAATGTAGCGACCCTATAATCTTAAACGGGCAGGCTTAGCTATGAAACTAACATTCGGTAAATCAAACCAAATCAGCCAATCCGAACCAGTTAATTAGATTAAAACTCCACTGACTAACCCATTGGTGGATACCGAATGTTGAGTGTATACGAATTGCATGTGATGCTATTGCTCATTAAGTGAATAGCCACTGGTTTAAAATAAGATAACCTCTCGTGAATATCATCATCATCGTTAAAACGGCAACCCAAAAAAAACAAAAAAGAAGTGACGTACAAACTTTAATCAAACAACCAAACCAGAACCCTTTTTTTTTTTCCGCAGGTGTATAAAAAACCACCCTCCCTCCCCCCCTTTCATTTCTTCAGCAGTTTCGTTATTTCTTTCTTAAACCAAAATTAGTTCAATTGAATTGGTAGATACAAATATTTATTACAACAATTACAATGTCAAAGGTTATCGCATCCAATATTCCTACGTCAGTACCAAACGATAAAATCAGAGAGTTTTTTAGTTTTTGTGGCACGGTCAATAAAATCACTACTGTTCTTAATAACGGCGAATTCAAGGTAGTTGAAATTGAGTTTGCATCAGAAAAAGCATATGATACTGCGTTGTTATTAAATGATGCTGAGTTTGTTGGGGTTTACATCAAAGTCGATGCAGCTGTTGATCTTAGTGATACCAAAGCTGATAGTGTTAAAGGGGGTGATGAGAAAGAAGCAACCAAAGGAATTAAAATTGACAATCATACAGGAGTTGTAGAAGACGTCCCACAAGAAGATAAACCAAAATATGCAATCATGGCCCAATTGTTAGCTGAAGGGTATGTCTTACTGGACCAAATGATTGCTAAAGCTATTGAATTTGATAAACAGCGAGGAATTTATGATAAATTTAAAGATTTCGTTGACGGTTTAGATAAGAAGTATGTTCATTATAGTGACCCTGAATCCACAGTATCTAAGAATTTAAATTTAGCACAAACGAAAGCGGGAGAATTACAACTGCTGTTTGAGAATTCAAAAATTAGACATTATTTAGTTTCTGCTGCAAATCATCCCGTGGGTATTAAAATTCACGATTTTTATACTGGGTTGACTAAAGATGTGCTTGATGTACATGAGGAAGCTAAGAGGTTGGCTGATTTGAAGAGACAACATATACCCACTTCTGAAGGAGACAAGGTTTCTCGATAGTTGTGCAAGTGTTCTCCTGGTTATATTTGTCTAGTGGTTTTTTATACTGGTTTATTGTGTTTGTACGTTTGTTTTCTTATTGATAGGTTTTGAGTCGCCCCATTTCCGTATGGTCTTTTTTTTTTTTTTGCAGTCGCGACACTTCTTTGTATGTTAATATATAATATAAAAATAATTTGAAATTGCATTTGTGGACTCATGTCGAGATCCCCCCTAAATATAATAGAATAGAGATCATCGTGTTTTCTTTGTGGTATTACACCTATATACTATGAAATTATGCTCAGTAATCACCAGCTAAGAAGTCCAAACAAACTTTCATCACTATCTATTCCCTCATCCCCCTCATTAGATCTCAAGAGTCAAATTGGTCATGAAATATATGTGAGTTTGTGCATCTTGGATAAGATATTCACATTTGACATCCTAGATATTAGAACCATAGAAGAGCAGTATGTACTTGCCAAAATAAAAATAAAAAATCCTGGCTTACATTGGTCATCGTTACTAACTATGAATTTCTAGTCATGAAGAACTCAAGAAATATTTCTCCAGCTATAAGGATCTAACTGACGTATCCTTTCCTATCCACAAGCACCATCATAGTGATAACAATATCTTTGATTCACATACTGATATTCATTTGCGTAAATATCTCGAATTCATCCGCATTATCCAACCAAAATGTAACAGAGGATATTTATCATTTGACAATGTGAATAATCAAATACCCGAGAGTATGGTTCTGGCCATCAAAATCATTGTCCCTGGTTTGGAGGTATTCTTAGAGATTATGTTGAGTGAAGATGAGTATTATAATTTTAACGTGAATAGATACATGGCTTGATTGGCTGTGCATGATTGTTAATGAAGTTGAAATGTTTTATGTGTCATGATTTCAGGTTTTTGTTTTTATAAAACGGTCAGATTTCGGAGTATAAATCCGAGGAATTCTTGACTTTTTCCATTTTTCAAATTTTCAAATTTTTCAATTTTTGATTGAATGGGTTATGGGGTTTAGTTTTGTTGGGTTTGATTAAGCTGGGGGGGGTCTTCTTTATTTAGACGATATAGACGATTAGAATTATCAGTTATTTATTTATTATCATAATTTTTTGGAAGAGAGAGAGAGAGAGAGAGAGTTCCGGTTAACTCTTGTAGCGTGTAAGGAAATATGACCAGAGCTCGAACGTCCTCTGATTGTTATATAACCCGGGGGTATTTGCAAGATCCTAGGGTTTGTATACAAATAGCGTTACAATAAACCGTTTTATTATGAGTGGTTCACGTGATTATTTCCAATCTTACCAGCCAATCACACACCACTATTGAATAAGTTTTCTTTTTTTGTCCCGGGGTAAAGGAGAATAAAACGTACAAAAGGCCACAAGCTGAAAAAAAAATAATTCGCTAAATTCCCCCGGATTTCTTTGTTACAAAAAATTTCTGGTGTGTGTTCCGCGGACTACAACACCGTAAGTCGATCATATGCTAGAACCTGTATAAATAGTTCAATTAATTTCCTTAATTTTCTTCCCATCACCCATATCCTTTTTTTTTTTTTAAACTTTCTTTCTTTCTTTCTTTCAGAGTCTATCTTTTTATTTATTTATATCTATTCATATATTATACACACATAACATAGCACAATGTCTACTACTACAAAGCCAAAAGCCTCCAAGAGAAGTGCTACTGATTTCATTGCTGGTGGTGTTGCCGGTTTATTCGAAGCATTATGTTGTCATCCGTTGGATACAATCAAAGTTCGTATGCAACTTTACAAAAGATCTGGTCAAAAACCACCAGGGTTCGTCAGAACCGGTATTGATATCGCTTCCAAAGAAGGGGTCCTTTCCTTGTATAAAGGTTTGGGTGCTGTTGTTATTGGTATTGTTCCAAAGATGGCTATTCGTTTCAGTTCTTATGAATTCTATCGTAGTTTGTTCTATGATGAAGCTGGTAACATTACTACAGGACAAGTGTTTGTTTCTGGTGTCGGTGCAGGTATCACCGAAGCAGTTATGATTGTTAATCCTATGGAAGTTGTCAAGATTAGATTACAGGCCCAACATCATTCTATGAAGGATCCATTGGATATCCCAAAATATAGAAACGCTCCACACGCTGCATATCTTATCTGTAAACAAGAAGGGTTCAAGACATTATATAGAGGTGTCTCTTTAACTGCCGCTAGACAAGCTACCAACCAAGGGGTTAACTTTACTGTTTATTCCAAATTGAAAGAATATTTACAAAAGAGAGAAGGTACTGAAGTTTTACCAGCCTGGCAAACTTCTTGTATTGGTTTGATTTCTGGTGCTTTAGGTCCATTATCTAATGCTCCTTTAGATACTATTAAAACCAGATTACAAAAGACCACTTTTGCAAACAACGAATCTGGTATGGTTCGTATTGTCAAGATTGGTAAACAATTAATCAAAGAAGAAGGTATGAGAGC
Organism: Hemisphaericaspora lyxosophila; assembly: GCA_030582855.1. Taxonomy (NCBI): domain Eukaryota; kingdom Fungi; phylum Ascomycota; class Pichiomycetes; order Serinales; family Debaryomycetaceae; genus Hemisphaericaspora; species Hemisphaericaspora lyxosophila. Next base: position 6,497 of record JAJMHC010000325.1, on the reverse strand, counting down.
TTTGTATAAGGGTATTACTCCAAGAATCATGAGAGTTGCTCCAGGTCAAGCTGTTACTTTTACTGTCTATGAATACATTAAGGAAATCTTGAACAGACACAAAAAAGTCGACTTGGAAACCTATCTCCAATAGTGTCATCTAGTCAGCTCATAGTTATAGTGTATATATATTTTGTATATGTTTAGAATTCAAAATCAAAAAATTTTATTTATTCTTCAAAAAAAAAAAAAAAAAATAAAAAGAAAAAGAGAAAAAACAGCTAATTCCGTACCTCGGTTCCGTACATCTTACGATTCAAGAAAAAAAACCTTTATTAAACATTTTCGGAGTAGAGTTGAGACTTTGAGTCATCCACTTAGAATTGATTAATTCACTTTATCGAACCGGAGGCCACTTGCCAATCATTTCATTATCCATGTTTATCCGTTCGTCCATGAATATATTGTTAACAGGCTTCAATTTGCTCACAAGACTACTAAATTAGTCATCGGAGTTTGATGCGCTGGGGGTGGGGTGGGAGTCCTCCGGAAGTTGATGGTTTCGTTCCAGTAATTTTTGCCGAATTAAATGTATATAGGGACTCTTATTTGTCACTTCTTAACTTCTTCGGTTTTGTATATTTTTTTCACTTTTGCCCATGGGGTAACTTCATTATTGTGTAATATTTTCAATCCTCATTTCAACTTTTGTCCTACATTCATACTGCAGCCATGTTGCTCAATTTTGCTCAATAAAAATATTTCCGCAAATTGCAACAACAAAAATAAAAAATAGCATTTTTTTTTTTCACCACACTAAACTTTCACCTTTCCAGTTCCACTACAAGAATTGACAAAAACATATGGATAGGAAGGGCATTCAAAATGCAAACAAAAAAGAAAGAAAGGTGCTCCGCGACGGGGAATTGAACCCCGGTCTACCATGCGACAAACGGTAATTCTAGCCACTAAACTATCACGGACGTTTTTGATAACGGTCGAACGAACTAATAGCACTGGTCTCGTTAGATCCTAGATTATTTTGTATGGAAGAATGAATGTAGTTTGCAACTTGGTGTGTTGTCTTTATGTAACCCCTCCCCCCCTAGTTGAACGTTTTGTTGATTTCTCCGAAAACATTCCATAGTTATTAAGATACCTGATGAATGTCTTCTAAAAAAATTTCGAGGATCCCCACTTTGTAGAAGCTTGAGAAAACACGTTTTGAAATTGACCAAAAAAGTTGGTATTTTCTTAATAATTTAACTAAAATTTGCAGTGAATTCAATTATTACTACAATTGGAACAACACAAGAAAACATAATTAACAATACAAAATAATACAAAATATAAAATGAAGTGGTACAATCCCATCTCTCTCCCTCCTCCCCCCCCACCACCACCACCACCAAATGTATCCACACTCAAAATGCTTCTCCTTTACAACGATGTACTGCAAAAATATGCGATTGCACAGCATCACCTCGGGCAAAAGTCTTTCCACAATACTTACACAGAAATGGCTTTTCTCCAGTATGTACTCTCATATGAGTAGTCAACCTATATCTTTGATTAAACCCAGCATGGCATTCCTCACATATAAATGGCCGTTCTCCAGTGTGTACTCTCAAATGTCTAGTCAAGTCCGAGGCCTTGGCAAATGCTTTATCACAGTCTTCATGGGTGCATTTATTCACTTTTGGCCTTTCAGCCCTCTTGTATGCTCGAGAGCCGGCTTTTGACTCGATGATTTTATGAACGGTGGACTTGTGAGCGAGGAGGTCTTGGTAGGAGAGGAATGTTTTGGCACATTTGACTACATCGCAGTGAAAGACTCTCACCTTATCTAGTTTGATAGAATCTGAATCTTCAGGTTTAATGGATTCTGCATCGGTGGTAGCTGCCGTTGCAACTGCAGCTGCTACTACAGCCGCTTCTGCTGTGGTAGAGTCGGTGGTAGAGTCGGTGGTAGGGTCGGTGGTAGAGTTGGCGGTAGAGTCGGCGGTAGAGTCGGCGGTGATTATTGTCGACGATGATGCCCCCTGTGTTAACTCTAAATCATGATGAACTCTGGTTACATGGAGTATAACATTTGGCTTTTGACTAAATCGTTTCCCGCACTGTGTACACGCATATCTTTTGGGTTGGGCATGTGTACGACGATGGTTCCTCTTATCTATAATATTTCGAAATTCTTTATCGCAATATTCACATTTAGTTGAAGCTGGATTGTCCCGTGTGAATCTGGTTCTTGTTTGAGGCACTGGAGCACCTGGTGGAAGTTCTATTTCTTGTTTGGGCTTCTTGGCAGCGGAGGTGTTGGTACTTTTCTTTCGTTTTGATCGTTCTTTAACTTTTAATGAAGGCTCTATGAGGTCTTCATCTTCTTCATCATAATTATCTTCTTCTTCTTCAGGCCCTTTGTCAGGTGCATATTCATCTTCTTCATCTTCACTTAGATCGGATAACTCCTGTTTGGTAGCATCTTCGGATTTGTTCTCGCTAGAAGACATTGTTATGATTTCAGGATTTACCTTGTCCTCCTCTTTCTCGACCTTATAAATACCTTGAAGGATCTGAGCGCGAATTGCCGCCCTCCTTTTAGATGTTGATAATCTGGTGGACATTGATACGTGTTATTCAGTTTGATTTTCTCCAACGGAAGTAAACCAGTTGATTTCTTAAAAGTTGAGTGTTGTTTATACAGTGGGTTTTTTTTTTCTTCCTTCCTTCCTTCCTTCCTTGACCTTTTTTTTTTCTTCTTTTTTTGCCGGCGTGTGAATTTCTTTACTGGTTGCGGGAATGAAAACTCCCTATTGCCACCACCGGGTTCCATTGAGAAGCAATTGCATTCTTGGCAGTACAGAAGAAGGAGTAGCCAACAACGATGTTAATTAGGTCAATATCACCGAGGCAAGTGATGGGATTGCGAAATCCAATTAGTGGTTTATTAAAACGTTCACTTAAAACAACCACGTCATTACAATATCCACGATATAACAATACTCGAATTACCAAAGAAATCTCTCCGGAGGAAGTGAAGAGATACCAACAAGCAAATGCACAATACCAAACTCCACCTCCACCACCCTACTATCAATCCCCCTATACGTTTACCCTTCCGAAAAATGTAAACGGAATCATAACTCCGCAAGATCCCATATATGATATCTTAAAAGAGCCCACGCTCGTAATTGAGAGACAGATTGAGTTTATGAATCTCTTCATCGGGTTTGAACAGGCCAATAGATATATCATAATGAATAGCCAGGGTGATAAGATTGGGCATATGCAAGAAAAAGATGTTGGACTTTTCAAGATTATCGGGAGGCAATTTTTCAGACTTCATCGTCCATTCGAGATTGATGTATTTAATAGAAATGGTGATTTGGCCTTGACTATCAAGAGGCCCTTCTCGTTTATAAATTCACATATCAAGACTGCTTTGCCTGGTTATGACGAGAATGATCAATTAATGTTTGAAAATGTAGGTGAGAGTGTTCAAAGTTGGCATTTATGGAGAAGGAGGTATAATTTGTTTAAATTGGAAGACGAAGTTCTTAACGACTATGAGCAGTTTGGTGCTGTAGACTCGCCATTTCTTTCGTTTGATTTCCCCATTAGAAATGAGAGAGGAGAGGTAATTGCCAGTGTTGATAGGAACTGGGTTGGGTTAGGCAGAGAGTTGTTCACTGATACTGGGGTGTATATTCTTAGATTTGACCCTGCAAGCTTTGAAGGATTGACCGGGTATGGAGAGATTTCGGATCAAGGAGTGACTTTGGACCAAAGGGCGATTATCTTATCTTGTTTCACAAGTATTGATTTTGATTATTTCTCAAGACATAGTGGGGGATCCGGAGGAATGTTCTCCATTGGCAGTTATGAATGATTGTATTAGCTCGTAATATTATTAAGGAATACATGTACATACTTTTACCATGGTAAAAGTTCTATAAATAAAAACATAATAAATGCATCAATGCTTACAATTGTGATTTTGCAATCCTTTGGGAAAGTAAACTCCGCGTTTGCTGTCTTCCCTTCTTCAACAATTCCTCCCATTCCTCATCGGTCTTCTCCTTGCTTATATTCTTCAAAATTTGAACAATCAATCCTGTGTAATCGTGTTTGCGCAATTCATTTTCATAGTGCCATACTTCTCTTTTATGATTCTGAAGTTGTACTTCTTCTTCGTCTCCAATTCTCTTAGCAGCCTCCAATTTGTTATTTGTTACCGCCAACAATGAAAATCTTAACTCATCACCATACTTAGCAATACGTTCTTGAATTATTCCCGGCAATTTATTAATAAATTCTTCATGTGAATCGCAATCACCGTGAATTATCGGATATGATTTCAAGCCATCCAATTCATATATCTTCTGATTCTTAAAGACAAACCCTACAAAATGAAACAACCCATCATTTTTATCGTCATAATCGGGTGGTGGTTGAGGCTTATCTTCATCAATGAATGAACTTGGGGCAGAGAACGAATTGTGAATTGTTCTAATCAAATCACTATTCGTGATGGTTTCTCCAATCATTTCACTATCAAATCCAGTTACAAAGCTCTTGAAATTATTCAATTCATCTCCAAGATTGAGGCCATCAACGTTGAATAAGATATTGAGCACTGCTTGTGTCGCACAGGAGTAATTAATTGTTTGCTGTGCGAAGAAGATTTGGTTATCAAGATAGGCTTGATCGTAGGTTCCATTTAATGGTTTATTTCCATCTTTGGCGTAGGCACGATCAATGTTACCATATTTAAATAAGAAAATAACACCATGGAGAGGTGACATAGCTTGTAGTGATTCGGAGTCTATCGAGTATAAGTCGTTGAATTCTATGTCTTGAATGCCAAGTTTCTCAACTAGTTCAGTGAATACCCCCTAAGAAGTTGTGGTTAGTAATAAGTATTGATAATAATGGCAAGTTTCCTTGAACATACTGCATCCGAATCAATCGTGTTCCAGCCTCCGTCTGACATTCTATAGCTTTGCTGATTAGAGTAATAAGAAGGATACCCTACTAAACAGAAGATGGCAACAAGCAAACTTTTTAAATCGGGGGACGGTGGGGACGGGGGGGGCAGAGGAAAGGGTCGTGCCTAACCGAAGAAACCAAACGTCAATTGGAAAAATTCCGAGACACGCAATCCTCTTGATCAAACTCACCCACCAACAAGACCAGTTTGAGGAAAGCTATTGACCAACAACATACCCAGCAATGTTTCACGTTAGTACAAAACCACCAAGTGGTGAATCATATGATTTATACACAAGTCTATTTGAATCTGAATCAATCCCGGTTGAATTGCATGCCTTCACTACCAACACCAAGATTTTCACCTTTGTTTTAGTGTTGATTGCCTTTGCTTCATTATCAATGACTTTATTGGGTGACGTGAAGAAGAAGAATCCATTGACTTATTTGTTGAATTCATTGATTGCTTCGATTTCTGTTGCTTTATGTTCAATCTATATTTCTAATTTTGTTGGGGTATACATCTAGAGAACTAACGAGGTAGGGGATGATCAATTGAGTTAATCGAGAAAAGATTAGCAGCACTCTCTGCTGAGAATTGCTTAGATTTTGTATATTAGTTTATGTTTTGTCATACATATAAATAAACACATATTTGTGATGTAATCAAGAGTTGCCTGAAAGCAAACTTGCATAAACCACTTAAAACCCAGTTATTTAACTATCCACTATAATTGTAATCAAGAGACCTTTGTGCGCTACTCTATATCTTTTCAAAAGTGTGAAATGGTGGCCTTGTTCCCCTCCCCCCCCCCCCCCCCCCTATATGGACACAAGTTGATGCTTTTCGGTTCGAAACTACCTTACTTTTAAAGTAATGGCACATGCCGAAAGGGAAATTCCCTCCAGAACAAGGTGAGTTGAATTTGAAGGATATCTGGATACATGTCAAGAATTTTAACTATTCCAACCTTTGAGGCCATTATCGAGTCAACTCTCATCCCTCTGGCCAAAATGGGTTTTTTTGAGAGTACTGCTCCAAGTAGATTTTCTATTGATTTACAGACTTACAAGACTAAGCAGGGTGATCCAGTCCTAGATTTATCAAAGGTTTAGGTATAGTCGAGTGTGCTGTGGCATTTTTTTTTGAGCTAAATTTTCTGGTTATGGCAACATTCCATGTCAATATGCTGACAAAGCCGTATAAGGAATATCAGTGCGGTGATGATGTGTCTGTGACATTGAGTGGGATTGAGAGTTTACAAATACAACAATGAAGTAACTGACAGTCGACTCATATTTATTATTAAAGTTCTACAAGAACTTAACTCGTAAGACACAGAACATATCAGGAGAACTGGTCATCTCATTCTAGATATGAAACAGTACCATAACCGAGAGCCATCTCATTTTGATATGTAAAACATGGTAAACTCTAGCTCATGATATGATATGCATTGTGGGAGTATCCAAAAATAATAAATGAAAGTTGTGCTATATCTTCCCCCCCCCCCCCCCCCCCCCCC